>JBAMJV010004555.1:0-268739 GCA_037951105.1 Echinarachnius parma | reverse complement strand
TACAAAATAAAAAATTGTAACCATTGGAATGCCAGGGCTTGGAAATACTTCAATTATGACAGTATATCGTCATGATCCGTGTTCATCATGCAGTAAATGATAATGTAGACGGGTCCGAAATACACTTACAATATCACCAATTCAGAGAATATCACAATTAATCACATATTTGATTAAAATCTAAAAGAAGTCAGATGATTGCTCATTTATTTGTATTGCTAATACATCGTGTTCGTTATTATACATAAGACGGGTCAGAAAAAAAAGTATACCGGTAGTCATGATTTTCCCGGTCAAATTCGTTCAAACAGCAGCCAAACTGACGATTCGATCATTCAAATTAGCACGAAATTGACTGACGAATGGGATCATCATTAATTATGATTAACTAAATTTGTCATTCAAATTAACTTTTAAAGCACAGCACACGATCGGAAATTCCGGCCAAAGTAAAATTAAAAAGGAGCATCCAATTTTAAAAATCGCTTAAAGGGACTTACATTGTCCAAATCCTCAAAATACAATTGGAATTCTATCGGTTCCCTCATTCCTTGTTGTATTCGTATTAACAATAAAATCATGGGAGAGGTTTCGGTTTTTCAAATTTCCCTTTCGTTAAAAAGATATTTACGATTGAAGTGTTCAGATGTGGAATAATCCAACGGATCGCCAAAACTGTGTACAAAGTGAGTGCAATGAGTTTGTGAATATCACTTTGCATTTTTGCTCATTACTCGGCCATATAACGTCCATTTGACTTGAAATTTTCACACAATACCATGTAGACATATCAGATAACAACAATATACTTTGTATCAACCATTCATAACTTTTTGCACATGACAACAAAGTTACTAGATCCCTTTAAAGAGCATCCAATTTAGAGCGGAAAATTTTGTCGTGGGCATTCGGGCATTCAAATTCTTAAATTGGCGAGCAATAAATGTGTGCATTGTAATTCGTCATGGGCGTACACTAATCATGTAAATGTGAACAAAAACATGTAGAGGGCGGGATGTTCGAATTAAATGAATGAAACAAAACAAAGAAGTATCAACATGATGAATAATGATGACATTGATATATTAATTGAATGAAGATTAGATATATAAACATTTATGGGGAATATAATGTCTTTATAGATAAATACAAATTGAGAACAAATGCAAAAATTATATAAAAAAGGACTATTTATATACGAAACCAATTTGAAGGCTAAATGTGCGAAATCGGGTGCCTAGAAACGAATTTGAATGTTGATTCAGGTACAAATTTCTTGCTCTATATAGATTACCTGCGCGAAATTGAATGACGATTGTCATTGTGCAGTGTTAATTTGAACGATAAAAAACTAATTTGAATAAACAGGAGTACAAAATCAAATGCCTATTAACGAATTTGAATGCTCTTAAAGTGAACATGAATATAGCGAACAGCACTTGCAGAAATATCGCTCTAATTTTAAAGGGGACCACCAGGCAAAGAACAACACATTATTGTATGTTTTGGTACCGTTTTGTGATATCAAATAGATACCCAATATTTTGCAAAGGGTTGTGTAATTCATAAACAAAGCAATTAATAATTTCCCCCACTTACGGAACCGCTACTATTTCCTGGTTCCATACGGGCCAAACATTTGCAAGTGCGCCAATGCTATTCACGCGAACGTTTGTAAGCAATAGAATCCCGGGCGATTCGTTCGCTCCGCACGCATTAGTCTTCGCAACTCAGACCGCATGAACGCATGCTTCAGAATGGTGATGCGTTTTCCAGTTATAAGTTTTTTCTGAAAACATATTTGTGTGAACTTGTTGATGGAATGGAATACTAAAGATGTTACCTTTCTATAATAAGAGTATTATTTTTGGGTGGTGGTAGGGTTGCTGTTTTGACGAATTTGACCGGGAAAACCTATATTACAAGTCAGATAATCTTATAACTTATCACATATAATGTTAACACGAGCGTCATTTGATTGCTATTTATATCCTGTTCATACATAATAGGTGTTTAAGACATACTTTACATTCGTGTATAATACATGTAGACAGGTCAGAAATAATACACGTGTATTATTCAAAATTGTAAGAATATCACAACTAATCACACATAATTGAAATTAAGAAAAGGTCAATTGAGTGGCAATTATGACCCGTTCATGAATACTGTATCGTAAACATGGTAAATGAAATGACAATTATTAATTCGAACTTTAACTTTTAATTACTCACGAGTTTGTACGACGCGTAAGGCCTCCCAGCGGTACGAAATAATTGATGATGGGTCTTCAAGCTTGGCTTATGACGAAATGAAGATGATGATGCAGTGATAATTCCACAACAGATGCGATCCAACGTCTTGCTTGCTTTGGACAGAGTAAATTTCCGTGTGAGCTATTAAGCAGCGCGCGGATGCAGAACGCATGGATCACTGATGAACCACAATTATAGCCCCTGTCACACTGCGATGGCATTCAATACAGGCGACACACGGTCCTGTCGTCGAAGTGGGGGGTCGCAAATCAAACCTTTACACAACAATAATCATACCCTATAGCCAGGGATATGGGAGTTTACTTCCATGCTATAACTATACAAGCCTGCCTACACAGGCTGTCATCGTATGTATAGGCTAACTACATGTAAGTACCGAAGTAATAGTGACGTCGCATTAGTGACATTTCAATGTCCATGTTCACTCGTGAACGGCTTGGTACGAACAGTCACGTCACGTTCACGTTCACGTCACGTGAACGGTTCTGTACCTTTTGTGAAACAGGTCACCCAAATCTACGAAGTGTAGGGTAAAGTGACCCAACAATTTGTCGTTTTCCATGCCGGTAAAACTCGAAGTGTCGCGTTAACCAAATCGTGACGTGAGCGTTTAATCAAGATTTTTAAAATTGCAAACGCTTGTTACTAAGACTAGACATACACGCACAAAGAGATTTTAAAATGTCGACGAAAATGCCGATACCCCCTTATCAAATCTTTTCAATCATTATGTTTATAATATGTATACGTGCATAATTCAGAGTAATCTGAGACGATAATATGCAGTTCTGTCATTTAGGTAATGTACAACCATACCACTTGCATTATTTGTCTTGTTACTGGAGTATTTCTAAAGACGTGTCTTGCGTGGATTTTGGCAAATGTTGATTTCCAGCTGAATTGCTACACGCAGCGGACAATTCAGTTCGCATACGCCTGAAGTTCCCGTGCTCGACGTCTGAGCGTACTGGCCCTTAACGGCGTTGTATGTGCATGCCTGTGAAAGTGAGTGAGTGAGTGAGTGAGTGAGTGAGTGAGTGAGTGAGTGAGTGAGTGAGTGAGTGAGTGAGTGACTGCAGTGATCAATGAGTTTAAAAGTAATAAAACAATGATTTGATTAATAGTGTTTATGTATGGTTATTGAATCGAGTCAATCTATAAATCAGTCATTTAATCTAATAAACAATCAATTAATCAGTCAATCATTATAATGAAACAATCACACCAACCAATCAATATTAAATAAATCAATTAATGTATTTGACATTCGAACTAGCTACTTGTAGGCAGTGGCGTACCCAGGATTTTTTCAAGGGGTGGGTGTAGGGGCGGGGATATTTCGTCAGACAAATTGAAGTAAGCGGGGGGAGTGTGGGTAGGGGGTGTCCGTAGAAGATGACCGCAGCCGAGGACGAGACCAGGACCGGTCACAAATTTCGAGGCCGAGACCAAGACATTTCTTGAATTATGTAAGGGGGTGGGGATGGGGGTAGGGGGTGTCCATCCCCCTGCCCCCAGGCCTGTGTACGCCTATAATTGGTATTTACAGTATATAGGTAGGACGGGTTCGTTCACGATTAAATTTACCGAGAATTAGTCTCTTCTCAACGACAATTTACATTAATTTGTTTTACGCAAGCGCCAATTTACGTGAGCTTTCATGAATTGCATATAGTATATCTACAAACTGTTGGGTCACGTAACCCAACACTTCGTAGATTTGGGTGACCTGTTTCACAATAGGTACAGAACCTGAACGTGACACTTCGTAGATTTGGGTGACCTGTTTCACAAAAGGTACAGAACCTTCACGTGACGTGAACGTGAACGTGACGTGACTGTTCGTACCAAGCCCTCGTGAACTGGTACGCGATGACGTCACGAGTGGACACCGCTCCCACCGTGGTTCGCTTATTGTCTCATATTAGTACATCGTGGATTAGACCAATTTGGCGTTGAATACATCCCAACTGAGACAGAAGTAGTGAACAATGTGTGGACGCGAGGGCGGGATCTAGTCGTGACGTCACCACGTACCCGTCCGCTTATGAACACACAAATCGAATTTAAAAAAAAACATAATAGTGTAATGGTTGTTAACAACAGTTTTCCTGTAAAACCTGACTCGGGCTTTTTGTAGTGGGTTGGAGCTGGAAGATTGCCTTCTTATAGCAACCACCAGGTCACACATAAAACTGCTTACCTGACATTTTTTGTAAAATCATGTTCAGAAATTCATGACGATGAATAACTGTAACGTCATACTACGATACTCTTAAAGGGGACGTCCATACGAATTCAGGCTTCTAATGATTGAAAGACAATTAAACACAATTTTGTTTGAAAAAAGTATGATTGTGGGTTCTTATAATTGGTTTTGAAATTCTAATGACACACATTCGCGAGCGAGCTTGTTTTCTCCGACAATTCCAATGCACCAATTTGTGACGTGATGATCTCACTATGCGCCTATTTATATTTTCACTGCAGCGAATGTGTTCTTTTGATCGGACCAATACAATACTCGATCATGAATAGTTTCAGCTTATGCAATGGATACTTCTTCACTGATGGTTTGGTACATCTACTTGTACCCCCTCCTGTCCTAATAATTTATCTATGCAGTTACATTTAACAACACGCCAAGTGGCGTAGCCCAGTGCCCCAATAGCAATAGGGATAAAATATAGGAATACATCATTAAAAAATATATTTAGATACAATTATGTTGAACGCCCCCTTAAATACGTTAAGTCCACGCTACGCCACTGACCGTGCCTTTGAGCATGTCTGAGGGAACCACTATAGGATTCCAATTGGATTTTGAGAATGTTACTAAGTCCATTTAAGTGTGACAGACTCCAGATTATTGGTTTATTTCTGATCATGCTGATGGATGTGTGTCGTGACTTTCGTCAGTGCCTATCAAAGGGGGGGGGGGGGCATTGGGGACACGTGCCCCTAATCATTTGACAAAACAATAACAAACAAGGATTATAATTGTATAAATCAAGAAATATCAAGAGTGCCCCCCCCCCCCCCCCCCCCCCCACTATCGATCGGACCACTCTCTCTATATATATACGCCACTACGTGTCGTGTGCGATATTCGTGGGGCTATCCAATAGTCGTAATACTAATAGTTTATTTCAATCTTTCTGGGGTTTTTAATCGAAATACAAATTTGCAAAGAAAATCAGTAAGGGAATGGCATCTGACAAATAAAAACATTAAAAACATTATATTTACACAAATGAATACAAGCAGCATAATGTATAGTATATGTTGGTACAAATTCAACGGTATATATTGATGACAACCGTTTACAGCTAGTTGCCCCCTATAATAAGCCTCTTATTGGCCATAATTTCTTGAGAACAGTACAAGCACAAAATACAAATACAAATGTGATACTTCATGCTGAACTTTCCTTTTACGTTCCTTTCTTATCATAGTGATATGCGCGTTTTTATATTATAAGCACAAACTTTCACACAATTTCACTGCAGCGGAAATGCATCTCTCTGGCTCTAGTCCTCTTCGACTCTACTCTTATTATACTCAGATATGTTACAGCAAAATTGATTGTGCATGTATTTACAACATAACTTGGTCAATTATTCAATCGGTATGTCATATCCAATTAAAAAGAATTAAAAAATTTTTCTCTAAATCTATGTCCAGAGTCAGTCGTGGAGAGCTGTTCTACGTCACAGATTCTGGCAGAGTGCCATCTAGAGAGGGCGGCATTCAAAATCAGAATCAAGTCTTGCTCAAACTTTCACTGCTGGATTGTTAATGTGTCCTTTCTATATTCAATTCATGATGGTGCTTAGGGCAGGGGCGTCGATCCTGGGGGGGGGGGGGGGGGGGGGCAGGGGGGGGGGGGGCGGTCGCCCCCCCCCCCCAATGAAAATATTGGGAGGGCGAACATATCGTTTCGCCCCCCCCCCCCCCCCCCAATAATTTCGAAAAGGAGGAAGAAAAAAATCGAGTGATATAATGCCAAAGAGGGGAAAGACACATTTATCAATAATTAATCTCCAAAATAGCTGTTTTTTAGTTTGAAAAGGACTGTAAATCTCCTTTTTTGCCGCGCGCTTCGCGCGCATACAGTTTTTCATATTGCAAGTTTCATTTCGGTTGCGGGAACTCACCTTTCGAAATGTGTTGGGCAGTGTAATTTCTCAAAAGCACACTTCAAACGAAGTTTATTAAACCGTTTCATCTAAATATAGCACACCGTCACAGAAAATAAAATAGTCTGAAATAATATATCTTTCAGTCAATAATATTGGTCCATATGCGCTGAACGCAAATCAAATTGGAATATCATGTCCCCCCACATTTGAAAGTGGAGGAGGTTGTCCCCCTCTCTTTGTCATTATGCATGTTTGGTTCCATACTTCTATACGGCATATTACGTGAAATTTCTGTCTCAGGTGTGCACTAAATCGCACAATTTCACGCCCCAAAATACAAAAGCTCCCTACTGTGGGAGGGGGACACCCCTCCCTCACCCTCCCCCGCTCGGTCGCTTCGCTTTCTCGCAATGTCTCCCCTCCACTTTTGAGAAATTGTTGATGCCCTTGCTTAGTTTCATGGGAGCTCAATGTCCTAGACTATATCGATGGCTCTAAAGTATACAGGATCACGTGGATCCATCTCATGCAAGGCTCAATCTTTTCCTCGCTATGCCCTTTAAAAATACGTTACGAGTAGGTTCACTATTTTATACAATTTTAACACACATAATAGGAGTTGCAATTGTCTGAAATGTAAAAGCTTCCGGGGGTTCCGCCCCCTGGACCCCCATTATTGTCCCCAAATGTGGGTGCCCCCAAAGTCGGGTCTTCGAGCCATCAAGACACTTTCAATGAGCGCATAATAAAACTTCCGGGCATGCCAATGTGGGGCTTTTAGCTCTCTCAGTGGTCACTCTTGGAAAATTTTCAAATTTCGCCCCCCCAATCGAAAAAACGGATCGACGCCCCTGGCTTAGGGAACCCCCCCCCCTTTTTTTTTTTTTTAAATCAAACCAGCATATCCCGTCTGTTGTTTCCACTATAAGATACCGGATTATAACCATGATAGCAGGAGGAGCGGCCTACGACTCTGGGGGGCGTTGCATAAAACTCAAAACGCAAAGTTGCGTTTGATTTTCGACGCAAGTCACCAAAAATCAAACGCAACTTTGCGTTTAAACGCAACTCCGTTGCATAAAGACTTGAGTTTGAAATCAAACGCAACTTTGCGTTTGATATCAAACGCAACTTTGCGTCTGATCCATATCATAATTAAACTTGCGTTTGATATAAAACGCAAAGTTGCGTTTGATCCAGATGTTTATGCAACGGTCAATTGCGATCAAACGCAACTAAATTTGCGTTTGATTTTGCGTTCGATCAAACGCAAAATCAAACGCAAAGTTGCGTTTCTTCAAGTTTTATGCAACGCCCCCCAGGTTTTGGTTACTAAAGCTCAGCCTTACCAAAACTGGACTTCAGCTCACAACAATACACATGTTATCAACCATTCATCACTTTTTGCACATGTCAACACATAATAGATCCCTTTAGATGTATATATATTATAGGCAAATAATAGCATTGAAATAAAACATAATCATCAGCAAAAGTGCAAATATTCGAGAAATTTAAGATTTATCACATCAGGAACATGAGTCCCCTTGATAATAGAAGATATTTCATATAATTTGTTTTCTTATCCAAAAGTTAAACATCATAATTTTACATACTAATAGCGGTCCCAGTCCGACCCTGACGCATATGCATCAGATGCATCAAAGGCTTCAACAGCTTCTCAAAAGTTGGGGGTGGGGGCATTGCGAGGGAGCGAAACGACCGACTGGTGTGGAAGGTGTACCCCCCCCCCCCCCCCCCCATGGAGGGAGTTTTTGCATTTTTTGACTTAAAGGGGACCACCAGGCAAATAACAACACATTAGTATATGTTTTGGTACCGTTTTGTGATATCAAATAGATACCCAACATTTTGCAAAGGGTTGCGTAATTCATAAACAAAGTAATTAATTTCCACCACTTACGGAACCACTGCTATTTCCTGGTTCCATACGGGCCAACCATTTGCGAGTGCGCCAATGCTATTCACGCGCACGTTTGTAAACAATATATTCCCGTGCGATTCGTTCGCTCTGCATGCACATTGCAATTGTTGTTGTTGTTGTTGTTGTTGTTGTTTGATGTTTATTGGCGGTTCATTCAATTTGAATATTTTCGCCCAAAACTAAATATTATTTCATTCTTCTCATTTATTTTCTTTGTTTTAATATTTGTATTATTATTATTATTATATTTATTATTATTATAGCAATTCACCGCACACATAGCAGTCTGCGTAATTCAGACCGCATGAACGCATGCTTTAGAATGGTGATGCGTTTCCAATTTTTTTTTTCTTTTTCTGGAAACATATTTTGTGAACTTGTTGATGGAATGGAATACTAAAGCTGTTACCTTTCTTTAGTAAGAATATTATGTTTGGGTGGTGGTACCCTTTAATTTGTTTGTGTGTGTCTACTTTATTGGAGACAGAAATTGTTATTGATATGTAATGCAATGCATTATTAAGATATGGGGGACCATCCCCTCCACTTTGGAATGTGGGAAGGGAAGCATGCCACCCCCCCCCCCCCCCCTCCCCCCCCTCCCCCGTCCCCCGCCTGTTGACACCAATGGATGCACTCAATCAATTATGATACAAAGTCTAAAAACAACATACATGTAATTACCAAACAACTTCGCCGCGCGTTCACGATTGTGTGATATTTCATCGTAAGTGGCAGCATTTCAAGAAGATTTGGAGAGATCATAGAGTTCTGAAATATATTTTTGGAAACTGATGACTTCTAAAAAGCCGTGCCGATCGATCGAGCAATGCAAGCGGATCGAGGTCTACATCTGCCTCACGTGTGCATACAACAAAAATGCATGCAATGTACAGTGCATAGATCGGTACGGTAACCACAACCGTTTATACATGTTACTTACAACGAATCCAGGACAACTCGGCCAACGGATAACTCGACCCTTACCAACTCGGCCAACGACCCTTACCTACTCGGCCAACCCGAGTTGGTAGGGGTCCGGTCTGACTTCGGACAACTCGACCCCTTTTATTTTTGTTTAATTTTCGACATTTTAAATATTTTTTTCGAAATAAAAAGTAATAAAATGGGAAGAAACGGTCTTCACGGGCATCATGTGTAAATTTTGTTACGTGAAATAAAGTATTTGTGGAGATAATTTGATTTTTGAAAGGTCATACTTCTGGAGGGTTTTTTTCGTCGTCGCCAAGATTTTGTCACGTGATATCCTCCGCACTCGAACCCACTCGACAGTCGATTTGTGTCTATTTTTCAATCAATTCGCCTTGAAACAAAATATTTAATAACTGTTCGCTTAAATTGGAGTTTTGTGAGTCTCAAGCTGTTAAATTTGTGTTGACATGAACTCTTAAACGTACATTTTCAAGCACAAAACTCTCCTAATCGCGAGTGGCTTCAAGCCCAGTTCGTATGACATCCTCCGCACTCGGCCGTTATTGGTAAGTGACTAAGTCGATTTGTGACTATTTTTCAATCAATTCGCCTTGAAACAAAATATTTTATAACTGTTCGCTTAAATTGGAGTTTTGTGAGTCTCAAGCTGTTAATTTTTTGTTGACATGAACTCTTAAACGTACATTTTCAAGCTCAAAACTCTCCTAATCGCGAGTGGCTTCAAGCCTAGTTCGTATGCCGTGCAGTGGCGCCGCGGTGCCCTAAGCTCCAGGGCGGCCTCGCATCGACAAGTCCGCCCGCCGCAGCGGCCTGCCCTTGTTCTGGGACTACGCTACGCTGTGTTCGCTGGGTCGTATTGACCGAGTATTTTTGTATGAAATTCTCTTTTTTTTAGACCAAATTACAGTCCCCTATGCAAAGATTGAACCCCACATTTTCATATTTGATGGACGATTCTTTGGATTTAGTTTCTGGTGGCCATAATAAACAACAAATTGAGCCTGGGTAAGGCCAGTAAAAATTTAACGCCAAGTTCACAACAGACGTGCATAACTTGCCTCAACTTGCCCCTTGCATGCCCTGTTGCTGCGAATTGTGTTAGTGCAGTGCATGGTTGAGTCATTTTCTAAATTTGTAACAAATTATAATAAATGCAAAGAATAGATAGCAAACAAATAAATGGAATTTGTCTGACATTTTGTCCCCCCAGATTAACCAAGACAGCAGTGGCGCGTAACCAAGACAACAGTGGCGCGGTGTACCCTGCAAGTGATGGGGGGGGGGGGGGGAGCATGTGCCCCCCTCCCATGAAACCCGTAGCTGTGCCACCGCAAGACAATGACGTAGCGTGGGCAGTTGGATGGTGGGCACTGAATATCGAAGAGGGGTACTACGTTGAGAAAGCGAGGCAACCGATTTGGGGGCAGGCCGGCCTTCTTCATGTTGACTATTTTTTGTAATGTTTTGAAAATTAATTGTGTTCATTTTCTCACATTTTGAATTATATCCCACAGATTTGGTAATGTAGTGGTCAAGTAACAAAGATACCAGTGGCTTGGCGTAGTCGGGAGTGATGGGGGCCATATGACTTGTGAGTTATTAATTGTGGGGCCGGGCACAGCCTATTGATGTTTCTCTATATTTTCACAGATAAACAATGAGATTGTTTTATTTTTCTTGCAAATCATTATTTTTTGTTTTTGTTTGGGGGGGGGGGGGGGGGGTAGTTAGGCCACCACAAGACAATGACTTAGCGTGGGCAGTTGGACGGTGAGCACCAAATATTGGAGAGGGGTGCTACATTGAGGAGGCGAGGCAACCTAGTAGGGGGCAGGGCTTTCTTCTTTTTGTTTTTGAGTGGGGGGGGGGGGGGGGGGGGTAGTTAGGCCGCCACAAGACAATGACTTAGCGTGGGCAGTTGGACGGTGAGCACCAAATATTGTAGAGGAGTGCTACATCGAGGAGGTCACATGTTTTTAACATTTATTTTGTTCATTTTCTCACACCCAGATTTGATAATGTGGCGGTCAAGTAACCTAGACAATGACGTAATGTGGAACCAGATTTTGGGCAGTGCATCAGAGAGGAGGTAATTAGTGATAGAGCTGGGAGCAGGGTATACTTGACAGTGGCGGATCTACGGGGGGGTGGGGGGGGGGTTAGGGGGTTTAACCCCCCCCCCCCCCCCCTTGGGCTGCCAAGTGAAAATGTATCGGTGAAAAAAGTGAACAAAAAAGTGAACAAAAAAATCACTTACGGGGGTTCAAAATAGCTAAAAAAAATTGACGCTTCGCGGCTCGTGGACGAAAGTGAAAAAAAATCACTTACGGGGGTTCAAAATAGCAAAAAAAATTGCCGCTTCGCGGCTCGTGGACGAAAGTTACAAAAATCACTTACGGGGGTTCAAAATAGCAAAAAAAAAATTAGCGGCTCGTGGCGCGGTGTACCCTGCAAGTGATTGGGGGGGGGGGGGGGGCACATGTATCGCGATTTATTGGAGGCAGATGAGATTATGTTTGATTGCTTTTGCAAATTATTTGGGGGAGGGGGGCACGGGGGAGCATGTGCCCCCCTCCCATGAAACCCGTAGCTGTGCCACCGCAAGACAATGACGTAGCGTGGGCAGTTGGACGGTGACTGGTCGGGTCGCCCCCCGTCCGGTCGCCCCCGTTACATACTCGCCTCCTATACAAAGTCGCCTCCTTACCAAGTCGCCCCCTAATTGTCTGGACAGGTCGCCTCCATACCAAGTCGCCCCCTATGTTTGGGTATTTGCTCTTCAATGTATTGGTATTTTTTACTTCTGTCTTCTTTCTTTCTTAAAGGGACAGGTCCACTTTTACAAAACGTCTGAACAGCTTTCAGTTGACGGATGGGGATCAATGTAACACGCAAAAAAAAAATCAGAGCGAACAGCCCTCTAATTTGGATTCTACGAATGAAAAACGAATGCGTCCCTCCATTTAAACTATATATCGGTCAATAAAGGAGTTCAACTGATTTAGCATAATATTACAACAATATAGTACTAATTCTCGTAAAGGTATTGTGAAGCCGACATTTGTTAACGTATGTCACGGAAAAAGATCTCAAAAAGAAAGAATATATAATTACATGTAGTCAATTTAAGCGATGTTTGGGTATTTTGCTTGGTAAACGCTCCCACATTAGTTCTTATGCGCGGGTCACGTAGGGGTCATGCATACCGATCTGGCACTCCGTGAAATCTATGTACGAACTTACTCGCCGGCCGAAAATACGTATGTACCTCAGTTTTAATAAATAATATTCAGTTTTAGGTCTATAACTCCACGAAAAAGAGATTTCAAGCCCTAATTTTTTCAGGCATGCTATTAAATGACATTTCCTTTCATATAAGACAATAACCTCGCAACTTTTGAATTTTGGCTTGCAAAAGTGGATCTCTCATTCTCTCCCTTTAACATGTCTTGTAACATCACAGTTAAACTTACTTATTTACATATTTTGGGGTTTAAATAGGTACAGCAAATAGGTTTAAAATACCGTTCGCTAGGGATTACGATTGGGTTATCGCGTGAAACTTGGCCATGCATTAAAGTGTTTGTGTGTGTGGGTGTGTGTGTGTGAGTGCTTTAGTGGAAATTAAAGTGATACCTGTAAAGTGTCAGATATTGCACAAAATGACATTTGAGACTTCAATCCTATATCAATATCATTGTAAAATACAATTGAAAGATTTGTGAAAGTTTGAAAGAAAACGAACACCGTTTACCTAGTGAAAAAAACGAATATTGAGTTCATATTTTATCACCGAATACTGATGGTCTGCCATACTTTTGTCGTAGTAATGAATGATCCGTTTGAGATATTCACACCCGTGTATGTTTACACACGTAGTACATAATTCATGGAATTTGAACTCGCTCGGCTCAAAGTTCAATCTCCGGAATGTTCTCACGGGTGCTGCATGCGGACGTTCTCAGCTAAGACAAATGTACTTTTTTCAATTGCGTTGATTAACGCTTTAGAAATAATGATTTTCAATGATAATTATCTTCATACTAAAGGGACATTTGAAAAAATCAAACCCTATTTTATTCTTCTCTTACCATAAGCTAAACAACACGGTAGAAGAGAAACGAGGAAGCTCCAAGTAATTTTCGTGGATTTGGACACTTTACAGGTATGACTTTAAGCTAAAAGATGGCCTAAATCGTATGTAAAATTTAATAAAAATAGTAACTCCATTTAATTTATCATATAAATCCTGACAGATACATTTTTGGAAGTTTAAAGGGGTAGTTTAGTTTTGGTAAGGCTGAACTTTAATAACCAAACCTGGGTAGTAACCTTATAAACTAATAGTAATAACTCCACCATGCTCAAAAGTAATACAAAATTACAAACGACTACGTAAAAAGCACGTTATCATTCAAAAAGAGCCATTTAAACACAATCCCATTCAATATCGTTTTTTTAGAAAAACAAATTTTTTAATGAAAGCATCGCGGTTAGGCCACATACTCTATATTACTTTTCTTTTGTATTATTTTGTATTTAATTATCGTTGGGGGCTCACTTTATGTTTCAACTTATTTCATTCTTTTTCTAATTATTGATCGTTAACGGTACATGTAGTGGTGTAGCCAGTCTGTTGTATAGCGTATTTGGACTTATGAGCAGTTGCTGTATCATTGGGGGCCACCGGGGGAAAGGGGGGTGCCTTGATTTTTATGAGGGGGCAGTTTTTTGCCCGACCGGTTTCAATGGCTGATAATCACCATTTATACCTCAAATTATATAATCTGGCCCTATAATGAGCATTACATGACCTTTACCTAATCTTATATTTATGCTTATATTAAAATTACACATTTTGGGGCAGATATCAGTTTTTTCGTCAGGTGCATGTTAAGTTAAAATTTGTCAACCGGTTCTGGAGATATCGCGATCACGAGAACGGGACGTACATATGTACGTAGGGACGGACGGACGGACAACCCGAAAACATAATGCCTCTGGTTTTATCTTCTATAGTTGATCCAATCTTGGCCTCTAGTGAAGGAGATTAGATTCCAATTCCAGCTGTGAAAGAAACAAATTGAAAAAGAACAGATAACATATAAATAAATCAAGCCTCCACACTAACTTTTCTTTCTACTTGCCCATTTGGGCAAGCAAAATCAGGAATGTTCAAGTTTTACATGTCTGAAGAGAAAATTACTTGTCCATAAAAACAATGTAACAAAAAAGACAAATTCATTCTAGGTATGAATTGTCTAGTTTGCTTGCCTGATTGGGCAAATAAATAACTGTTCCATCTAAAAGAGAACAATGTTATTTCATATGTGTTGATCTCATCTACAAGTAAGAGGGCAAGTACAAAAAAAAAGTTAGTGTGGCGGCTTGGTTCAGTTCCGTTTCATTTAGTGTAGAATGCATAAAAACATGTCGGTCGAGTCTTAGCAACTTTGTGAATGATTGATTTTCATTTTCTATATTCTGACTAAATAATTTGTGTGATTAATACATGCATGGAGACTTTCTTCTTCACGGTTTCATATCAATGTAGCAGAGTCCAGCATCTGTTCTTCCAGCTTAGACATTTAAAAGAGGAAGCATTTTAAAACGAATTTCAACGGCTGGTTCAAAATTCTCTAATAAACCTGGGGCCCCAGCTTTATTACAAATTGTTATATTTATGGATATTTCAGCCGTCTCTGAACCGATTTATTATTTATTATTATTTAAATATTATGCTCTTTCAAATTTTACACTCAGTTTTTCATTACCTCACAAAAAAAAAAGTAGTCTAGCGCCCTCTCTACCAAAACTCAACTATCCCTTTAATACGTTTGTTCTCTGGCTACTAATGAATAAACTTGTTGGAATAATCAAAAGAAGGGCAGCCAAACAAGACCAATACAACTCATTTTCAGGTAACTGATTAGAGAGGTGGTAAATTTTGATTCTCCCTATATCAGATAATCAAGTTTTAAAGCGATAGTTGAGTTTTGGTATAGAGGGCGCTACACAAACAAATAGGCCTACTAATTTGTTTGTGAGATAATGAGAAACTTAAGTGTCAAATTTGTAAGAGCATATGATTTAATGACAGGATAAACTTGATCAAAATCGGTTCAGAAATGGCCGAAATATCCATAAACATAACCATTTGTAATAATTGTGGGGCCCCCACAATCATTTTATAATTTTGAACCATACGTTAACAAAATGTAAAAAGTGCTACCTCTTTTTTTAAAAAAAAGAGGTTTTTATATAGTTGTTGATTATCTCTCTATCTAATCACTATTTCAACAAAACATCACATGCAGGGGTGGCAGAACCGGGGGGGGGGGGGGGCTGCTCCCCCCCCCCCCCCCCCCCATTTTTGGCTTTTAATAAATTACATAAGTATAAAATAACAATTATTTAATAAATGATGCTCATTGTGGTGTGAGGGGGTGGTGTTCAACTCAATTACCCCCCCCCCCCCCCAACCCGGGTGCGACCCATTTTTGTGGTCAGCCCCCACCCCCCCCCCCCACTTTCAAAACCTTTCTGCGGTCCCTGACATGCACAATATTTTATTTAAAATGGTTAAAACCAATGAGTTTTTAGAGAGCACCGGTCCACTTGAGTTTTAACTGCTCTTTTTAAAAATGATAACGGGCTTTTTACTTAGTCAATTTTTAATTTTGCAAGCATGGTGGAGTTATAACTAATAGTTTGTAATGTAATGGTGCAGGTTTTGGTTACTATATTTCAGTTTGACCAAAACTGAACTCCCATCAAGGTTAATTAGCTTTCTATAAAGCTGAAAATTAAGTTACCTACTGCTTTGTAGTGAAACCAACAAGATTTCACTTGAAGAGGGGAGAAACTGCACATTCTACCTTTAGGACCTAAAGAATACAACGTACTTTGACACTTATTCCATAGTTGATGACTTGAAACATAGGTCTGCCGAAAAAATTTCATGAAAATAAACACAGTTTTCTGGTGCCAAATCTCACTAAGCAGCCAGTTTACGCCCCACCCACATTTAGGGTCCGGAATCGGCAGCGTGATCGACATGTGATTGACAATTCATTGGCTTACGTCATGACGCGTCATCTACAGAATTTAGTTCATTAGTCCGTTCTTTAGATGACGTCACATTTTGGCGATTTAAAAGGGGCGTTCCCAGGACAATTAGATATTTACTAATTACCCCAAAATTGAATGATTTCATGAGAAATGACTGCCAAATTCTTTTTCTTCGGGAAAAAATTCATATAGAGAGCCAAATTGTGAAAATTAGGCCATCTGGACGCTGTAGTTCCTTTAAGTTATTTTCCACATGCACCCCCCCCCTCCCCCCCCCCCCCCCCACATTTATCCCCTCCACATATCCCATTCATTGCATGAATGCATCTGCCTGCACACACTCCCCCTTTGTCCCACATCCTGCTCTTTCTTCCAGCTTCCCAGCTCTACCCTCACCTACCCCAAATTAGTGCACTTCTTTTGTCCTGTCCACTCTTCAGTGCTTGCCCCTGAATAAATGTCTCCACCTCTAGATGTCCCCTCTTTTTGTTCTTGTTCAAGAAAAAAAAAATTTTTATTTTTTTATTTAAAGGAACTACAGCGTCTAGATGGCCTAATTTTCACAATTGATCTCTCTATTTTTCCTCAATAAAATTTTGTTTGGGGTAATTAGTAAATATCTGATTGTTCTGGAACGCCGAAATATATTATGCTGCCCTCTATAGGTGTGACGTCATCTAAAGAACTTCGACCCATGGTCTCTGTACACGAAAGCCTCTCTAAACAATATGCGTGCATTTAGTCTTTCAAAACTCCCAAAGTAATATTTTCTGACAAGCCTACATATTCATCATCAATAAGAGTAAAGGGTTTTCAACATCACCCTCTCAAGGCTGTAAGAAAAACATGTGTTTCGATTAATTTATATTTTAACAATCTTCTCTTTGATGAGTACCAATGTAGTAATAATCGTGACATTGTCCTCGCATTTATTTTGTCTTAATTAGCTTAAAGTGTTGATAAATGACAAAAATGAACTGACTTTCTGCACGCCGCCAACCAGCCAGCGCCAGCATGCATGCGCCTGTCTATTATGAATTAATTCAATAGAAGCATCGTACAGAGACCAACATTTTCGATCAACACATGAATCTACGGGAGTTGTATTTTTGAGGGGTATATTAGGAGGCGGACAGGAGCCAAAAGCAATGGGTAGACCCCGTCAGACGCATACATTGGATTTGTTAGATTCAAATCTTGATATTCATGTTTAGAAATTGGTTCTCTCTTTGATGCACCAAACCCCTCTGGGCTGCCAGTCTCTATTATTATTTCTTCTTTTTTTCAAAAAGAATTCTTTTTTCTTAATTTTTTGTTTTTCCTTTTGGGGGGGGGGGGGGGGATGTGCCCCTGTGCCCGCTCCCCATACTAGTTTTGCCCATAGGCGTACCCAGGGGGGGGGTTTGGGGGGTTCAAACCCCCCCCCCCCTTTTCAAGTTGTAAATGGTCTTGAGACCAAATTTTAGCGGTGGTCTCGGCCTCGAAAATGTCAAAAATTCACGGTCATGGCTGCAACAATTTTCTACGACTACCCCCCCCCCCCCCCCCCCCCTGCTTACAGGTTTCTCAACCACTGGGTCTTGGTCTCGGCCTTGAAAATTGTGGACCGGACCGGACCTGGTCTCGAAAATTTTGAAGGTTACTTGGTCTCGGCTTCGAAAATTGTCTTATGATGATTACCCCCTCCCCCCCCCCCCCCCCCCCCCCCCCACTAACAGAAATTTTGTTCAGATAAAACTCCCTCCTTTAAAAAGTCCTGGTTTTGCCACTGGTTCTAAGTATACAAATTGGTGAAGTAAAGTTAGATTTAATATTTAGTAACAGGCATACACAAGTTACCAACTCACATAATGAAGATGATCTTATGATCGTTTTCGTGTACCCAGTCAGACAAGTCTACAACCAAGATGACGACAGATGAAGGCCGTGAACGCACCCTTTCTTGCAGCCGTAGATCTTCTGCGCCTACAAGTGGAAAGAATGTGATAAAATAAATAAAGCATAAATGAAAATGAGTAAAGAAAATAGTTCTTCCCTGGGATTCAAACCCGACACCTCCAAGGCTTTCTAGCTCAGTCAGGAGAGCATCGGTCAGCTGACCCAGAGCCTCCGTTCAAATCCTGAGAGGGCCATATTTTCTTTGCTCAGTTTCATTTATATTACATAATCCTTGGTAGTTTCTCTATGTTTCTGTCTTTATGAAATAAAACAAAATAATTTAATAGTATGAAATTAAATGAATATAAAACCAAGATAGTATACATCCCTATTTTGCATTGTAATTGTATGCTTTATACATACATCCACAGAGATCTGACATTAGTGGTGTAATATTATGGGGGCATGTGCTTCAAATAATTTGTCTTAAAATTCTTTTCAAAATAAATAAATACATAGGGTGTGCCCCCATATAATTTACATGCTCCCACCCCTACTTGGTCTGACCATTCTATGCCACTGCTCAAAAAATTCACAAGCGGACTTGGTGGCGCTCCAACCCACAACTTCTTGATTTCCAATTACCAAATAAGAGAACTTACATCATAGATGATCATGATCATTCTGGTGTACAGTCAGAAAAGTCTGCAACTAAGATTCATCTCCTCCAAAAGATGTATTCGGACCGATAGATGGATGAAGGCCTTGAATGCAGTAAGTTGACTCTCTTAATATCAGAGGTGGATCTTGATGAGTCTAAACCTATAATAGCAGAAAGAATAATGAATATAAATCACAGATTACATATTCCTATTTATGCCTGACATTATAAATTCAACCAAGTCAACATCACTATACAGGGTATCCCCCAAAAACGGAATGGGGCACTTCCCAAAATATAGTAACAAAATAATTATGTCCATCGGATAGGGTATCTTTTCCAATGAAAAACGATACCAAGAACAGTAATTTATTTTGGTTGTGTAGTTTTTGTTTTAGGGGACTCTGAGTGACTGACACCATGTCAGGCTCCTATTATTTTGGTCAATTTTTACCAAGTCAGTGCGTGAAAAATCGCACTTACTGCCCATCATAGTATTGAACAACGAGCAATACGTGCGATATTGGAATATTGTTTCATTCAGCTGTGTGCCGAGAGAATGGGCATGGATGTTTGATATGACGGGCAGTAAGTGACAAAAATGGGAACCTGACATGGTGTCACTCAGAGTGCCCTAAGACAAAAACTACACAACTGAAATTACTGTTCTTGGTATTGTTTTCATAGGAAAAGGCACCCTATCTAATGGACATTATTATTTTGTTACTATACATTATTTTGGGAAGTGCACCGTTCCGTTCTTTGGGACCACCCTGCATAGCAAATTGAATCTTTTTGTTATATATTCCTCATAAATTTAAGATTTACGATTCCAATTTGTACCATGTATAGTACCAGAAACTGATATGAGTTCTGTATATATTTGTCAACATATTTCAACTTGAGATGAGAACTCAAAGCCAAATCAATACGCTTAAATTAAATATTTGAAGCGTATTCCTACGCTAAGATTGTTCCTTTCTTCACAAGGAAGCCCTGTACCAAAAATGGCGATTTTATTCCGCAAGTAATGATAATCGAGAAATTTGACGCTAAGCCACTAGACTATACAGCCTGACCCATGCCATGTAAACAAAAAGCAACTGACATTATCTGCATCTTATGATAGAGAAAGGTTCAGATTTTACCACATAATCATTTTAATACTATTTTAACAATATTGTTCAATTAGTTTGGTAAATCTAGTTGTTTTCTCAAAATTTCCAAATGCTATTTGGTTTTAACATCAATCTTGATGACATGAGATCAAGCAGGGGCGGATCTAGCTTTTTGCTGAGGGGGGGTTTGACCCAATGACGATGCGGAGCATCGTCCACGAGCCGCAAATTTTTTGTTTGCTATTTTGAACCCCCGTAAGTGATTTTTTTTCACTTTCATCCATGAGCCGCGAAGCGTCAATTTTTTTTAGCTGTTTTGAACCCCCGTAAGTGATTTTTTTGTTCACTTTTTTTTTCACTTTTTTCACCGATACATTTTCACTTGGCAGCCCAAGGGGGGGGGGGGGGGGGTTAAACCCCCTAACCCCCCCCCCCCCCCCCCCCCGTAGATCCGCCACTGTCAAGTATACCCTGCTCCCAGCTCTATCACTAATTACCTCCTCTCTGATGTACACTGCCCAAAATCTGGTTCCACATTACGTCATTGTCTAGGTTACTTGACCGCCACATTATCAAATCTGGGTGTGAGAAAATGAACAAAATAAATGTTAAAAACATGTGACCTCCTCGATGTAGCACTCCTCTACAATATTTGGTGCTCACCGTCCAACTGCCCACGCTAAGTCATTGTCTTGTGGCGGCCTAACTACCCCCCCCCCCCCCCCCCCCCCACTCAAAAACAAAAAGAAGAAAGCCCTGCCCCCTACTAGGTTGCCTCGCCTCCTCAATGTAGCACCCCTCTCCAATATTTGGTGCTCACCGTCCAACTGCCCACGCTAAGTCATTGTCTTGTGGTGGCCTAACTACCCCCCCCCCCCCCCCCCCCCCAAACAAAAACAAAAAATAATGATTTGCAAGAAAAATAAAACAATCTCATTGTTTATCTGTGAAAATATAGAGAAACATCAATAGGCTGTGCCCGGCCCCACAATTAATAACTCACAAGTCATATGGCCCCCATCACTCCCGACTACGCCAAGCCACTGGTATCTTTGTTACTTGACCACTACATTACCAAATCTGTGGGATATAATTCAAAATGTGAGAAAATGAACACAATTAATTTTCAAAACATTACAAAAAATAGTCAACATGAAGAAGGCCGGCCTGCCCCCAAATCGGTTGCCTCGCTTTCTCAACGTAGTACCCCTCTTCGATATTCAGTGCCCACCATCCAACTGCCCACGCTACGTCATTGTCTTGCGGTGGCACAGCTACGGGTTTCATGGGAGGGGGGCACATGCTCCCCCCCCCCCCCCCATCACTTGCAGGGTACACCGCGCCACTGTTGTCTTGGTTACGCGCCACTGCTGTCTTGGTTAATCTGGGGGGACAAAATGTCAGACAAATTCCATTTATTTGTTTGCTATCTATTCTTTGCATTTATTATAATTTGTTACAAATTTAGAAAATGACTCAACCATGCACTGCACTAACACAATTCGCAGCAACAGGGCATGCAAGGGGCAAGTTGAGGCAAGTTATGCACGTCTGTTGTGAACTTGGCGTTAAATTTTTACTGGCCTTACCCAGGCTCAATTTGTTGTTTATTATGGCCACCAGAAACTAAATCCAAAGAATCGTCCATCAAATATGAAAATGTGGGGTTCAATCTTTGCATAGGGGACTGTAATTTGGTCTAAAAAAAAGAGAATTTCATACAAAAATACTCGGTCAATACGACCCAGCGAACACAGCGTAGCGTAGTCCCAGAACAAGGGCAGGCCGCTGCGGCGGGCGGACTTGTCGATGCGAGGCCGCCCTGGAGCTTAGGGCACCGCGGCGCCACTGCACGGCATACGAACTAGGCTTGAAGCCACTCGCGATTAGGAGAGTTTTGAGCTTGAAAATGTACGTTTAAGAGTTCATGTCAACAAAAAATTAACAGCTTGAGACTCACAAAACTCCAATTTAAGCGAACAGTTATAAAATATTTTGTTTCAAGGCGAATTGATTGAAAAATAGTCACAAATCGACTTAGTCACTTACCAATAACGGCCGAGTGCGGAGGATGTCATACGAACTGGGCTTGAAGCCACTCGCGATTAGGAGAGTTTTGTGCTTGAAAATGTACGTTTAAGAGTTCATGTCAACACAAATTTAACAGCTTGAGACTCACAAAACTCCAATTTAAGCGAACAGTTATTAAATATTTTGTTTCAAGGCGAATTGATTGAAAAATAGACACAAATCGACTGTCGAGTGGGTTCGAGTGCGGAGGATATCACGTGACAAAATCTTGGCGACGACGAAAAAAACCCTCCAGAAGTATGACCTTTCAAAAATCAAATTATCTCCACAAATACTTTATTTCACGTAACAAAATTTACACATGATGCCCGTGAAGACCGTTTCTTCCCATTTTATTACTTTTTATTTCGAAAAAAATATTTAAAATGTCGAAAATTAAACAAAAATAAAAGGGGTCGAGTTGTCCGAAGTCAGACCGGACCCCTACCAACTCGGGTTGGCCGAGTAGGTAAGGGTCGTTGGCCGAGTTGGTAAGGGTCGAGTTATCCGTTGGCCGAGTTGTCCGGCATGCCTTACAACGTGTGTTGTTAATGCATGTCATGTTGTACACAATCATAATGCATGCAAATTGTAAAATAACATGATCTTTGGTGGGTGCATCGAGAGCGCAGAGTGCTTTACCAGTTGTGGGAATTCAATGTTTAGAGGATCTGTGGATGGAAAGTGACAGTCTACGAAACCATGCACACTTTATCTAGGACACTGTGAGGTTAATTTGTAGACTGTATGGTGTTGATATAAGAAACTCTTGGCAAACTATACGGAAGATATCCCCAGCACAGAAAGGAGAAGTTCGGACGGTAACTGGAAGGCGCCTGGGCCGGTGGATACGGCGTGGCCGCCTCGCTAGTTCCCGCAGTGAAGCATTCGGCAAGAACTTTTGGCCGTTATTGCTGAAGTGAAGACGTCAACGAACTCATTATTGAGCCTGGCTCGGCCCTCATCAACTCTCAACTACTCAAGACGTCAGGACTCGGGTTGCTCAACTAAGTCAACTGGCCTGGGAGGGTGATTATTCTGTATGAAAGGTGGGTTTAGAATTAGATGACTGCTGAGTGCTGTGTCTTAACTATTTCGCCAGGCGATTTGTTACAACTAATTATCTAATAATAGTAATAAAGTAAGCCACATCTACTTAGTCTTGAGTCAATAATTAATGGTCATACGATGGTATGCTACAACTTTTGTACAAGCTCCAAATATCTTGAGATTATTATTGATTTAGGACTAAAAAAATAAAAAATTTAACATTTACAGATCTATTAGATTACTAATTGATCACTAATTTCATACTGGCATTCTCTTTGACTGTTCGACATGTTCGAAGACGTGCTCACAACTTGGCATGCTTGACGAAAAGAACCGATGCGCTAGACTCTATACCATGCTATAATTAGTATAATATACAAATTGCATAGAAGATGGGTTCTTGTAGTCATGCATACCAAGTCGTGGGCACGTCCACATCTACTAAGTAAATATGGTCCAGTCAGCTGGACCATTTACACGCAATATACGCTAATACGCGGGAGATAAGCATACCGCCCATTCGTACACTGTACCGTTCAACAGTTGAACGCTTTGTTTTAGGACGCATCGGTAAGGAAAACGGACGGGAAATAATTTGTTTCTACATTTTGGGGTCTTCAAAACAACAGTGTCTGTAATTATTATCAAAGTATATGAATTGTGGATCACATAAATAAAAGTTTGTTTGCATTTGCTGGTAAATGGAGGGAGAAATCTTCCGACAAAAAATGTTTTCGTGTTGGATAGTGCAGCAGGCGAAAGGTTGATCTCCGCACAACGCTATTGTAATGTAGCTATGTGTGGGCGCGTCTTCGAAGAGAATGCCTTTCATATGTGCAAATAATCAGACAGAAGAAGCAGGACAACCTGACAACAATCATCAATCACTATTTTCTCAAGACGGTCGATACGATTATATGCAGTCAATAATGCAACATCATACATGGCATTTAATTTATTTAACTTTTAAGAGCGATTAAATTTTGTTTTGAAGAGTTACTGCTATGCTAGGCGGCGAACTTGCTAGGGAGAAGGATTCTATCTAAAAATGAACATTGTATCCAGCCGTTTGCCCTCTCTGACCCTCTCTGCTTCACAACTGCTGTCCTGGTCCTCCCCAATACCCATATGCCTCCCCCTCTTGTTGATCGTTTGAATATAGTTATTTTGAACTTTCTTTATAATTATAAGCTGCATGTCTCGCGTGCGACTATGCTATGCTAACTCTAGTACCACTAGCGTGAATGTATGAAATCTACCAGCAGGAACGGTGTGTGGGTTTCGCCGCACCGATCTCGGAAAGAGCGGAGGGAGAAGAAGAAGAAGAAGAAGAAGATTGGGCATTGAAAAAATGGCATTCTCTACCAACACGTGCCCACGACTTGGCATGCATGACTAAAAGAACCAATGTTATACAAATTGTAAAGATCATTGGTTCTGTTAGTCATGCATTCCAAGTCGTGGGCATGGTAGAGAATGCCAAAAATGTTGGGTCACATGCACCAGCTGTCCTCGCCTATACTGGTTTTTTTTAACATGCAACATGTTTAAAAATCATAATTTTGCAAATTCAATGAAAGCAAAATTGTACACTTTTGGAAAGTGTTTCTATTTAGGCATTCAGTAATATGGACCACTGAAAAGAAGAATAACTTGCCAATAATGGTGGATCTGTGCAGCAAGCAACGTTAATATTGCGTGAAAATGAAGGGCGATTGCATCGCTAACGGAAGAGGATCGCAGGTCAGGTTGCGTAACTCCCCCAGAATTCAGTGCAGTGTTTTGCCAACCCGACGTACATGTATATTGACGTATGTATTCTGAATCTGAAACCACTATTTTGAATATGAGAAAATTGTTAATAAATGTTCCTTTTGGAGCCTTGACCAGTGGCGTATTCCATCACCTTTTTTCCCTGCGGTGCACCGGTTCAAAGAAAACACAACCGGGCACTGACATTGATGGTCGGGGACTGATGTGCACCGACTCAGCCTTAGTGGTAATTAGTGCTGTAACCGATCATCGGATCGGCATGCCGATCACGATCCGATCATACATGATCGGACCGTTTTTGCAGATTTCCGATCATGCAGAAAAAATCGGAAGATCGGATCGGCAAAAAAAAATAAATAAATAAATCTGTTTTTTTTTTCTTTGGAAAATGATCCCAAAAAACATATTTTGGGAATATAAATGAATACCAAAGCAACATATATCCATATTAAAAAGCCCAAGGTAATCTTGTATGGGTATGCTTTCATTTAAAACTGATTACCTCTCCTTTTACAAAATTATTCGCGCCGATTTTGAGCTTAGTCCCATGTGTTTCTGAAAGGTTACGCCAAATTAATCACATGGGACTAAGCTCAAAATCGGCGTGAGTAATTTTGTAAAAGAAGAGGTAATCAGTTTGAAATGAAAGCATACCCGTACAAGATTACCTTGGGCTTATTAATATGGATATATGTTGCTTTGGTATTCATTTATATTCACAAATTGTGTTTTTTGGGGATCATTTTCCAAAGAAAAAAAAAACAATTTTTTTTTTTTTTTTTTTTTTTTTTTAAATATTTTTTTATAGCCGATCATCCGATCCCGATCATCGATCCGATTTCGAAGATCGATAAAATTTTGCCGATCCGATCAAACGATCCGATCATCAAGGTCAGTTACAGCACTAGTGGTAATGTCTATTTTTAGTTAATTTTGGTTGTGTAATATTGATATGGAGGTGTATGACTCTATTGATATTTAGGTATGAATTTGATCATGATCACATTTGATTGTACTTTTGTAGTAGGTAGTATGTTGTTGTTGATAAAACAAACATATATACAAACAAATACCCCACTCCCCAAAAAACCCAACAACAAATAAACAAAAAAGCAGTTGTTGACCCATATTCAGCGTTCTTTAACTTTTACTTAAAATTATGAACAAATTGAATTAGAACCAACTGTACTTTTTAATCTATACTTGGAAGCAATTTCCTTATTTTTAGTGCCAGTGCTACATTGTAGTTGTACTTGTAGATGTATGTATTTACAGTAGCTCCCCAAAATAATAGTATTTACTGGTCTGATCATGGATCCATGATCAACCATAACAATGTTACAGTATACTTTCATCTTTTTTTCTCCATGAGCAGTATTACAAGAATGATTCACATTTTGATTATCGTTGACCCAAGGAGTGAATCAAAAAGGGAAATAAGTGTTGTTTTTCCACATGTGAAAAACACTGGTAATACCACTCCTTGCTCAAGGCATTCAGATGATTAAATGGGTAAACTTTCTAAACTGGAAGTTTGCAAGGAATTTGAGGTGGGGATTACAGAAGGAAATGAGTGGAAGTCCCTGACAGCCTTTGTTCTGGTGTTGACAAGAACCACAGGTTGGTTCATGAATATGTTCGCTTGGTCTACACCCATTTGGTCTACATCTCATTTGGTCATACTACATGATGCCTGAAACAGTGAAACTCTCATTTCCCCCAACTCCAAATTTGCCCCCAACCCTAATCCTAACCCCTAACCTTAATCTGAAACCCTAACCCTAAATATATTCCCTCATCATAATCCTAAGCTAAGCGCCTGAATTCAGATTTTTGCTAGTAGACGAAATGGAAGTAGACCCAACGGGTGTAGACCAACCAGCAAGTTGCCCAGAGGGTTGTGGTATCAAGTTGTATTAGGTGAACAGTTAGGCCAGGGTTTTGTCTGCAGGGGCTTTGTGTACACTGGCCCCTTTCTTCCTACCCTGACCAGTAACTTGCCGCCTTTGGTCTGCACCCATTTTATAGTCTACCCCCATTTGGTCTACAGTGGAACCTCGTTATAAAAAGATCAGGGCCCCGTTGCAGAAAGAGATACAATCGATTGTAAGTTGCGATTAATCGTAAATCAGATCATGTGTTCTAGATGCGCAAATCTGATTAGTTAAAATGCGTAAATTTTCTGACTTACGATCAATCGTAACTTACAATCGATTGTATCTCTTTCTGCAATGGGGCCCTGATATATAACAAAACCCTCTTATAGTTGTAACAAGGTCATTGTGCTAGTCCCATCGCTTTTTGTTATTTTGATTTTTTTTTAGCCAAGGGCTGAAGGGCTGATGTGAAGAGATACCTGTGTCCCGTTGCGGAAAGAGATACAATTAATTGTAGGTTGGTTCATGACATGTGTTCTAAATGCACGAATCAGATTGGTTGAAACGTGCAAAGTTTCTGACTTACAATCAATTGTAACTTACAATCGATTGTATCTCTTTCTGCAACGGGACCTTGATATAACAAGGTAATTTTCATCATCCCAAGGACCTCCTGATAAAGAGGTTCCACTGTACTTGCAAATTCAGCATCTAGAAGCTTAGGACTAGCATGAGAGATTAAGGTTAGGGACAGCGAAAAAATTAATATTTTTATTTCGGGGGCTACTTTTCCAACTTTCGGGGGCTACAAATTTCTGGGCTCTTTTTTGAATTTCAGGGGCTACTATTAAGCTCTAATGCTGTAAGTGATCATCTGATAAGCATTTGATCACGATTCAAACAGAAAATGAAATTAAAAATCCTCAAAATCCCCCCCCCCCCCCCAAAAAAAAAAATTAACTTTTTTTTTTTCGGGGGCTATTTTTTTCGGGGGCTCTTTTGGGCATTTCGGGGGCGAATTCGCCCGCCGCCCCCGTGTATTTTTTTCGCTGGTTAGGTATTAGGGTAAGGGTTAGTTGTCAAGTTTGGAATTGGTGAAATGACATGTAGTAGACGGCCAAATGAGCCATACATAGACACTGAACAAGATAATACACAGGAACTTGAGGCGTTTTAGCCCCAAAAGTCATGAAAGATCCCCTATAATTATACATTTTTCATAGAGTTCAATGCAAAACAAATTTTAAGAGTGTTATTTTCAAGCAGGCACAGTCACTTGAAAAGCAGCCCCCGAAAAATGAAATTTTAATTTTTCCTCCTGGCCATGTAGACCAAATGGGTGTTGACCAAGCGACCATAAACCCTTCTGACCTCATTAACAACACTTTCTAAATAACAGTTAACCACTACTGGATTTTGCTAAGAGGGGATTGGTAGGGGATTACCAGCCCAGTCAAGGCAAGTGCCAATATCACAGTAGGGGATTTCCTCACTTGTTAATCAAAATATAATTGGAATTTGATACCCTATTTATAATGAACCATTTTATTAAGCAGTTTGGGAATATTAAAAGCTAAATGGCAACATTTGGAAACTGAAAGTCAATAATTTAAGTGTGTTGTTGGTCCAACTAAATTATAAAATAAAATCCATAGATATCAAACTTATTGAATGCAGGATCAATCCAAAAGTTCCATGTTCACAAAGATTGCATCATTGCACCAACATTTCACTTGCTGTACACCCGCCTCAGCCCCACTACATATATTCCTGACACGCTACCGCCAGGATAACTTTGTAGCACCTTTCCACATGCTAAAACCAAGTCAATGTGAGGATTAATTTTATTGTGAGTACCATCTAAGTTAATTATTCAACATTTGATTGCTGTAACAGGCCTCCCAGGCTCCACGCCAACTATATTTTCTACTTGCCCGATTGGGCCAGTGAATTTCTTCCACTTATCTGGTCGCCTGAAAATTGTAATTTCATGAGTATGTAACTTTTTAGTTTTTAATATTCAAAATATCACTCTTTCCTGATCAATGTCAGGTTGAATCTGCCCGATCGGGACACCAAAATATGACTTTTGTACGTTTTTGCTGGCCCGAAGTGCAATTTCACTGGCCGCGGTTGATATAATAAATGATACATTGTGTATTTCTGTGATCTGCTATGTCCACTGAGTGATGTCTAAAAAATTCCATGGTAAGTGGATGTCATATGACAGAGTAATGAGCACAATCAGAAAGTGATATTTGCAAAATTTCATGTAAGTTTTGTGGATTTTGACAATAATTCTACATTAGATACCTAAGATAGTTCAGAGGAGCCACTCTTTCGCTAAGTTACATTGTTGTGGGTTCATGGATTGGGATACTCTTCTATAACTTCCATGAAAGTGCAAGGAATTCAATTTTAAAAAGAGTAAGCTTTTCTTCCTCAGTCAGTGGTAGTTTTAAAAAGAAAGTGTTATCATTGTTGCAAAGGGGGAGAAAAATAGAATGACATGAGGATGGAACTTTTGACAATGCTCAGTAATCCCTCTTTTTAAAAGTGACCAAGCCGCGCTAGTATTTATTGCCCTCCTTGTTATCTGTGGTACTATTCATCAACCAAGACTGTCAATGGAGAGAAAATATCCTGTTTAAATCCCTCTTTGTGTGTGCTTCCTTTGGTATCTGGGTAACAATACTTCTGCCACTGAGTTCTGCACTCTTCGAGTTATAACTTTAGAAGAGCTGTGTATGTAGCTGAGTTGTGGCCACTCAACATGTCAGAGTACTATTTGATGCTTTGAAAATTAGCAAATGTAACAGTCAGTAGGATAAAAAAAAGTTGAAAGGGATTTATTTTCTATTAATATAAACCGGTAGTTATTTGAATGATTTCAACGTATGGACTCCACTTATAAAAGCTGTCAGTATGCCATAGTGCATGTATATTATATAATAATGTAACCCCTTTTTTCAAATTAGGGCCTATGACATTTCTCTTGAAATATATTTTTGAGAATCGTATAAATCCTAGCTGCTAGCAGGATCTTCGTCAGGCAAATATATTTTTGTGGTTTGAGACTTTGAGTTTTGAGTAGTTGTGGAAGAACTTTTTTCAAATGAATAATAAAACTATCATTATAAACACAACTCCATCCTAATCCATAGTAATAGATTATGTTGGGCTCTGCATAATCTGTATCCGAAACGAACTATGATCAAGGAATGTTTTGGGCATGGTAGGTCTTGGATGAAAAGATAGATGCAATTTGATATTATAATCGACATGGTGCACTATATTACAAAATTATTCCAAAATGATTATTTGATGATTAATAGTGATATAGAGTTGGAGATGCTCTGTTATATTTACATTTTACTGTAGCGTGTCACTCTCACTAATTTCTAAAACTAAAAGAGAAGAAGAAGAAAGGCATCAGGTACTAATCCCATTCAGTGTAGGATAGAACTACGGCAGTAAGAAGTGTGCATTTGCAGTAAAATGACAACTGTACTGATATGTTGTGTATTTGGAAATAGCAAGTTGCTATGGCATCTCACTGATTATAATAATGGTACTGGTAGTGGTAGTACATTATGTACATACATTACAGTACATGAATACACGAATACATGAACATACACAGTACCACACTACCACAAGTGTCTGCTGACAGATGTGCATGCTAATAAATGTATATTTATATAGTTATTATTATTATTATTATCACTGTGAAAGCAAGGGGTATGTATCCCTGGTATAACTCTGCTGGTAGGTCTATGGTGAGAGGATGTTTTGTTCTGTGGAGTGTGGAGGGCTTATCCAAATGAGAAAGTTGTGAGATTTCACTGGCTTGCTATGAAATGACAGACAGTGATGTGTTGTTAGCTGGCACACCAGTTTGTTTGGTTTAAGGTCATTTGGTCTACACCAATTCGGTCTTCATCTCATTTGTTCTTCAAAATCATGCCTAGAACGTCCTTTTCTCTAACTCTACTTTGACCTGAGCCAGGCCTTAATCCTAACCCTGACGCTAATCCCAACTCCTGAGCCCTAATCTTGATTCCAAGCCTCTAAAAAGTATCTACATTGCTAGAAAACGTAGTGGGAGCAGACAAAATGGGTGTAGGCCAAGCGGCAAGTTGATTATTTACAGTTGGCTCTAGGGGTCAAAGGTTAACACTGGCAGCTATGTCACTTGTCTCCTGAGGAGAGACCCTTTAGATCACTATCAGGTGTAGCCTTGCCTCAAGACTACTCTTGAAATGAAAAAAACTGTGAAGACACAAAAGTAAAATCATCTGTTGGACTCGTACAGCTAGAAGTCATACAATACTGCCAATGTAGTAAACCAATGAGTTACATAACCTTGGATTTCTAGCGTGTCATTACAAATATACAAGTTAGTTAACTATCAAATGTGAATTCCACTGATTACATTAACTTAAATCTAGATAAGCCTATGCCTAAGGTCAGAAAAAAAAAACATACCATTACCAGTTCCCAAATGTCTCAGAATCTGGGAAATAAAAAAAAATAACCACCACATTTTTTGTTGATGAACAGCTGGCCTGTCTGCAACTTTTACAGTTTAGGACCATGTGTTCCTTGCTAACATATTTAGCATTGAATGTACTGTAATTTCTTTACTTCTCTCTGTATGTTTATAGCTAAAGTGTGGTGAGCAAGAATTAATGGAATTAAAGAAAAATAAAGATCACACCCCTCCCTCCAATAGACTTGTCGAAAGATACTATTTTAAGCATGTAGCCATGGTTGTAATGAACAGCTACATGTAGCATTTCTACATGTTTGGTTGCTAGTTACATATTTAGCAATTTTATTTCATCACTTTTCTCTTACAAGTGCTCTAGTGCATATGATGTGGTGCAGCATAACTAAATCAAATCATAGTCTTCCACCTTCCTCAAATGGACTAGTCGAAGATTTTATGCATAGCAATCATTGTAATTAAAGGGATCTAGTAACTTTGTTGGCATGTGCAAAAAGTGATGAATGGTTGACGCAATGTATAGTGCTGTTATCTCATATGTCCACAGGGTATTGTGTGAAAATTTCAAGTCAAATGGACATTGCATGGCCAAGTAATGAGCGAAAATGCAAAGTGATATTGGGTGATATTCACTAACTCACTGCATTCACTTTGTACAGGGATGAAAAACTCGCCCAGAGTTTTTCTTATCTGAATACTTTGATCGTACATATCTTTGTAACGAAAGGAAAATTTGAAAAACCAAAACCTGTCCCATGATTTTATTGTTAATACGAATACAACAAGGTATGAGGGAACCGCTAGAATTAAAATTTTATTTTGCGGATTTGGACAATGTTACTAAGTCCCTTTAACATCTCAGCCTGTCTAAACTTTCTGACCATTGCTAAAAGGCCTAAAACATATTAGCAATGACTTCTACTTTCATCATGATTTGTGTCTTCTTCTTTGCACACAAGATGTGGGGATAGACTCAATCAATTCAGAGTCACACCCCTGCCTGAAATGGACTGGTCTAAGATAAGATTTATGCGTAACAGATGTGAGGCAAATCCTTGACAACAGTTGGGGAAATGAAAGTAGGTGAAACACATGCAAAAGTGATAATTTCTCAGAACACATACATGTATATTGGAGAAAATTGGATCAGAAATTGGTATCATGTCCCCGAAACGTTATAACATTTGACTGCCAATTTACTCATTGAATTTTTATCTAGTGGATAATTAACATCTGAACACTTCAATCGTTAATATCTTTTTGACGAAAGGGAAATTTGAAAAATCGAAACCTGTCCCATGCTTTTATTGTTAATACGAATACAACAAGGTATGAGGGAACCGCTAGAATTCCAATTGGATTTTGAGGATGTGGACAATGTTACTAAGTCCCTTTAAAGGCATTTTTAAAGCTAAAAGTCTAAATTCTAAAACCATACTTTTCTAGCAAAAAAAATAAATAAAAATAAGGAGCTAAATCCTTGAACTTGAAGAGTTGTTTCTACATGTAAATCTGATAAAGGATTTTAGCCAAAATGGACCAGGAGGTTTAAAAGTTTGACAAAATGTCAAAGCTATCTCACAATAAATATCTCATTTTTAAGTAAAACAACTATGTTTGTATTGTTAGTTGAGTATAATCTGCTGACAATTATTGAAGGCTTTTGTGCAAACTAACTTTGCATGCAAGGGCATCATTCATCAATGTACACTTTACCAGAGCAACTAGACAACAATGTACTAAGTACAATATATTTTGCCAGTTTATTATGTTTTAGTCACTCAATAGCAACATGTATTTGTGAAACACACAAGTATACATTTCCGTTCTAGTTTATAAACCTGCAAATGGTCAAAACCTTCACTATTTCATGGTTTCTCATAATGTGTGATGATGAAAGGTCAAAGTCGCTGGGTGAGAAGGTCATTTTAAAGGGACTTTGTACAAATCCTCTAAATCCAATTGAAATTCTAGCGGTTCCCTCATACCTTGTATATAACAAAAAAAGCATGGGACAGGTTTCGGTTTTTCAAATTTCCCTTTCGTTAAAAAGATATTTACGATTGAAGTTTTCATATGTCAAATTATCCAATGGATCGTCAGAACCGTGTACAAAGTGAGTGCAATGAGTTAGTGAATGTCACACTTTGCATTTTTGCTCATTACTCGGCCATATAAAGTCCATTTAGCTTGAAATTTTCACAGAACACCCAGTGGAAATATCAGATAACAACAATATACATGTACATTGTATCAACCACTCATCGCTTTTTGCACATGTCAACAAAGTTACTAGATCCCTTTAAGTAGATTTTTTGGCTGAATCATGTTCTGCATATGTACCATCAAGTAGGTCGGATGAGCCTTCTCTATGTGATGCAAAATCTTCAGATGAAATGGTTTCTAATTTTGGGAATATTTATTGCAAAAAAATAAAAAGAGAGCTACATGTACATTTGATTTTTACATTAAAGGGATCTAGTAACTTTGTTGACATGTGCAAAAAGTGATGAAGGGTTGATGCAATGTATATTGTTGTTATCTCATATGCCCACAGGGTATTGTGTGAAAATTTAAAGTCAAATGGACATTGCAAGGGCTAAGTAATGAGCGAAAATGCAAAGTGATATTCACTATTTAAACTCACTGCACTCACTTTGTACACGGTTTCAAAACTCCACCTGAGTGTTTCTTATCTGAATACTTCAATCGTACATATCTTTGTAACGAAAGGGAAATTTGAAAAACCGAAACCGGTCCCATGATTTTATTAATACGAATACAACAAGGTATGAGGGAACCGCTAGAATTACAATTTTATTTTGAGGATTTGGACAATGAAGTCCCTTTAAGGCTCACAAACTTTAAACACGATTATCTCCGAAGCAAGTTAGTGCCCTACTCTTTCTCAAAGGGCACTTTAATACAAATTGCAAATTGATGACCTATAATTGCGAGGCAGGAATGTGAATTCACTGTACCAGCCAAAGGTTTGTGACCAGCTAAGTGGCTAGATGACCTGGCCAAAGTTTGTCAACATGAACTTGAATTTCCTCCGGCCTCCGTATGTGAAAACATTTTCACAATGAACAATCTGAAATATTTTCATTTTCAATTTCATTTTGAACTTCGCACCGATCATCCTCATCTCGGCAAAGAAAAAATGGAGGACTTGTACTTGTAGTGTGTGCCACAGCTGTTTTAATGATTCATTTGAATTGCCAAGGAGTTTGACAGGTATTTTAGTATTACCACTCTGAGGTTATATCTTGGTAGGTTGAGTGAGAGAAGGGCGATAAGTCACTTTTTGTACATCAGAGATAATCATGTTTAAAGTTTGGGAGCCAGGGGAAAAAATGCACGGGGGCGGCGGGCGAATTCGCCCCCGAAATACCAAAAAGAAAAAAAACGCCCCCGAAAAAGGAAGAAAAAAAAATCGGATCGTGATCGAATGCCAATCCATTGATCACTTACAGCATTAGAGCGTAATAGTAGCCCATAAAATTCGAAAAAAGAGCCCCAGAAATTTGTAGCCCCCGAAAGTTGGAAAAGTAGCCCCCAAAAAACTTCTATAAAATTAGATAGGGAGCCCCCGAAATAAAAATATTATTTGTTTCCCTGTTGGGAGCCCTGAAGCTGTAGAAACCATGGGTAGTTCTCTTTAATTTATGGGGAAAAAACATTGCAATGATTATTATCTGAAAATTTGCCATCACATAGATGAGGCTCTGACCTAGCTACATGAGGGTATGCAGAACTTATTTTAGCGAAACAAATTGACTTAACGCCCTTCTCACTCTCACTGGACAAAATAACTTTTCTCTCATTGCCTTCGTAGTTCGTACAAAGGTGGTGTGTGTGTGTGTAGGCAACATCTGCAAGCCCTGTTAACCTGGTAAGTCCCCTGGGTCATCAGCGTACATTTTTAGGAAACCGAATGAACACCATCAACAATGTGCAACGCAAACAGCGCAAGATCATATCATAACTCTCAACTACTGTAGTGTGTTCCAAGGATGCAGTCAGTTTTGATCATGGATTTTTATTAGCTCCACTTTTAAACGACTAGAATAAAAACCATGGTTTTGATGGTAACCTTGATTAGCTCCCCTTATATAAATTCATGGTTTTGATGGTAACCTTGCATTTATTAGCTCCTATAATAAAATCAATATGGTTTTGATGGTGACCTAGTGACCTTTTATTTGCCTGCATCAATTTTGTTTAATGGTGTAGCATAAAAAAATAAAGGCTTAGGATAAGGTTTGAGTCTAGGGGTTGGGATTAGGGTAAGGGTTAGCGTTAGGGTTAGATTAAGGGGTGGAGGTCAGATTCAGGTTTGGGGTTGGGCAAAATGGAAGGTTTGGGTATCGACTATCATGTACTGTTCGAGCTGTTAATTTCGCAAGGGTTTAATTTTCGTGAATTTCCCGTATCAGTAGACAAGACGCAAAATTAACAACACGCACAAAATATTGCCAGTTATTTTTACGATCTTGTCAGCGGGCATTCGCATGCACTTGGTCGGCCAGTCCCGCATAGACACCAAGTACATGTAGTTGTCTGGTAGCTACCGCAAGAAAGAAAGAAGCTCTCGAAACTCAGTTTATCTCTTTATACCTGAACCTGAATATACCTGAGGTTTGGACTGGGAGGATCATTCCCTTTTCTGTTTTCTTACAAAATTCAAGGGAAAGTATTCTTAATTATAATGTATTTAGGTGCAGTTTATGAAATGGAATTATTTACAACTCAAAATCCTAAAACTAACTTCCTGATTATTTTGCAATACAGAATAATGTACCTTCGAAATGAATGCTGGCCGCCCGCTCACCTTCTCAATTGACTGACGATAGATCGAAGAGTTGACCATTTCCCGGACTAATTTATGCAATAATCAAACGCTGTAATACTCTCCTTTGTAATAGTCTTTATTGATGACACTGGTCCTCCAAATAAAAGTTTGTGGTTTTTCAGTGCTACAAAAATGGGTCTTTCCTAGACTGGAAGCCGCTCACTTTGGCCCCTCGTCATGACTCCTATGCACATGGATGTCGTCAGTCGTCACTCGCGCTAGCGATATAGTCCAGTGTTGATTACGACTACGAGCAAATCGATGGGTGAGCGGTTTCCAAGCTAGCGCCATCCACTACGCAAGCCTCCGTCGTTTGGTTCTCTATTGTGTTTCCGTTTCTGTTCGTTCTATTAAAGCGATACTCACTATAGTATAGTCATGCGCCGAACCTGAACGACCCAAGCATGATTCAATTCGGTCTCTTGTTCCATAGATGTGTAATTTCCGACACAAATTAAATAGCGGGTCACTGTCAACTTATACCAATTTCACAAGAATAGTTTCCGCGAGCCTCGTTTATCTTGGTGCAAAGAACTGTCTCGTATTCCTTCAAACTTTCACTGAATGAATTTCAATTTTGATGGTTGCATTTCAAAGTCTGTGAATATCGGGCACACGTGTACTTTCTTTGCTCATGTTTGTGTATAATTTGCCTCGCGAAATGGCCGTGCAGGTGCCAGCATTTCCTACCGTATTCAGATTTCTTATTATCGTTGGAATTGTCAATTCTGGTAGCATTTATATATCATGTTTTATAGCCTAATAAAAATCTATTAACATTTTTATTTCATAAAATGTCAATAAAACACATGTCATATGCACTTTTGTCTATGAGGAAACGTGAAAACATAGAAATCTATATTACAAAAGGAGGACGGGGTGGCGTGTCTGTCGCCACGATGTGTCCAGAATGGACTGTTTTCAAGCCATGTCTGGGCAATTTTAATAATAATAATAATATACTCGATTTATATAGCGCGTAATATGATTGATAATCATCTCTAAGCGCTTTACAATGATAATATTGCCCCCGGTCATAGGATACAATGCAAACCAGCACACATTGTGTGCACCATCTCCACTCCCTGGGGAGCATTCCTTCCAAGCGGCTCATGGGCATTGAGAAGATCATTCACATATAGGCTTTCACCTCCTACCGGGTCCCCATTTATACACCTGGGTAGTGATGCAGCTTCTACCAGCTTATTACGTGAGTGCGAAGAACAAACCCATAGTGCGTTTTTACTAACCGAAGTGATACCTCAAACGTAGCACACATTAGACGGCACATACCATACCCAAGGCTCGACATTAGCGGTGGCCCGGTGGCCCGGGGCCACCAAAAGTGGACGTCGGACCACCAAAAAAAACGAAAAAGGATATATTTTGGTGGCCCGATCGGGCCTCCAAAATTTTGGCAGCGGTGCTGGGCGGCTCGGCTCGCTAGCGGTGCGGCGCCCGATAACTCCGGCGCGCCGGCCGCTGAGCTGAGTTGAAATAGCTTGGTACGATACGTACGTAGTGTATATAGCGCAGCCATGTCCACGCACGGAAATGCGGACTTTATATTCTTGTATATATTCTGGCGGTAGTTTTGTATTAAAACTACCGCCTGGATTTGACAAATTTATGTCAGATTTTGTATCACTATCATACACATGAAGTATCCAAAAATTGGATACTATGAACGATTGAGTATCTGAATTTGGATATTCTTGACTATGATTGAAAAGCTTTCCCAAACGCTTTTCAATTCATCCCGTATTGGATACAAATTTGAAAAATCAAAACCCATTTAATTCTTCTGTTACCATAAGCCAAACAACAAGGTACATGATACGTATGTGAATGCTCCAAGTGTTTTTGGTTGAATTCTACAAAGTTAATGGATCACTTTTTAACCTACTTGAAATTGGAATAATGCAGTTAGAATCAACTAAAACTACCATTACAAATTGGCCTGCTCAAGGTCAATTTGAATTAAAGGGAGTGTCCGCCTTATGCAAGCCAAATTTCAAAAGTTGGGAGGTTATAGTATTATAATATGAAAGAAAATGTCATTTAACAGCTTGCCTGAAAAAATTAGGGCTTGAAAAGTTGAAATCTCCTTTTCGTGGAGTTATAGACCTCAAAATAATAACCACCACGTACAAAATGTTCAGGGTAAGCTCCCTGTAAATGCCAACCAATCTTTGATACTGCACAAAGATTGAAGCTCTGAAGTACACGCAAATAATATTTTAGTCAAAATTGAAATCGTTTCAGAATAAAATTCTTCGTACTGATTTACCCCCAAAGGCAGAGAGGTCTGTGACCTGTCAAAGCCTGTTGCGGGTCAAAGGGTCACCCGATCCCCTCATGGCTCAAGAATGCGAGAATTGACCTTTGTTGAAGAGCGGGTCACCAACTCACTCTTGAGGTATTTAGATTTCATGCACTTGTCAGTAATGAGAATTGCCTTTGAAGTATTGATTCAAGCCACATACGGGTACACATTTTATGTTTACTGACATACAATGTACAATGTTTCCTTTCTATTCAAGATTGTAGTGTCGGGTTTCTAGTCGTAAGTCTAAGAATACTCACTTTTGAGGTATTTCATGCCCATGTCAGTAATGAGTATTTATTCAAGCCACATAATGTACACAACAAGTCACACTTGACATACCTACATAGTACATGTACATAACACAGGTACTGTGTCAAAACTCATGCCATGTCAATATTTAATTCATATTTAGTTTACAGTATGTTTTGATGCAGTTTTTCTAAGATTAATGGTACATAATCAAGAATATTCATTGAAGAACAATATTGGTGTTACTCTGTAGGTTATTTGAGAAAGTGTTCTTGAGCCACATATACTATAGTTTGATCAATGATTTTATTATCAATCATTTATTTACAAAGATTATTACAAAGATGTTGATTATTTGAAGAAGACAAAAAAAAAAAATGAAGATGTGTTTATTCTTCAACATAGGGTGTTGAAACGGAACAAAGAGAATGTCAAATTGAACCCCCAAAAAGTAACCCACCAAATGGCTGCAAAGTATGAAACTGAACCAATTTTCTGCTAAAACAAGTATGATTGTATTTCAGTTTATGGCCAATTGAAGCTGCTCTAGTTACCACTAGTATCCATGGTCTACTTCATGGTGGTAGTTGATCTGTCCTTGGTCTGTGGTGTTTGAAATTTAAATTGTTTTAAAGGGGTAGTTTAGTTTTGGTAGAGAGGGCGCTACACATCGCAATTTTTTTGTGAGGTAATGAAAAACTGAGTGTCGAATTTGAGAGAACATGCAATTTTAATGGCAGAATAAACTTTATTTGGTCAAAATCGACCCAGAAACGTCTGAAATATCAATAAATATATCTGATCTTATAATTATTTGGGGCCCAAATAATTAGATGATTTTTTGAAAAAAATAAAAAAATGCTTGCACTTTTTCAAAAATTTTCAAAAGCGTTTTTTAAATGGTTGTTGATGATCTCGCTATTTAATCATTATATCAACAAAACATCACATGCATAATTTTGGTTGAAAATGGTTGAAACCAATGCCTTTTAAAAAAGCGCCCTCTTGTGTTTTAATGGCTCTTTTTGAATGATAACAGGCGTTTTACTTGGTCGTTTGTAATTTTGTATACCTTTCGAGCATGGTGGAGTTATAACTATTAGTTTATAATGTTACTGTGCAGGTTTTGGCTACTAAAGTTCAGCCTTACCAAAACTAAACTACCCCTTTAAGATTAAGCTTTTATACACACTTGTATTCAACAGAAGAAGGGTGAATATTGAATATTGAATTGAATTGCATTTAAATTGTTTTGTTAAAACTATGATGTATTATTACACATACAGGCCAGTTTTTCGATTCAATAAATCGTGTATTTTGTTTCCGTCTCGGGTGTGTCTTTCATAGTGGGCATTATTGTTATGATCTTACTATTGTAACGTGAATTCGGCAACTCTATAAATGTGGATTTGCAGTGCATTATCATTACGATAATACCCTTCCTCGGAGCTGAATAATCAATCCAGCTCGTAAACGTAAGCGCGCAAATTTATGCGCGCGTTTATCAATGACGTATGAATGGATTTGCGTGTGTCTTATTATGACGTTAGAGTAGGTTTACCTTTGGGTTTACGCAACTCGCAAATGATGTAATTTGAGATTCACTGTATACTGGTCGTTTTTCATACACAATTCGGATTAAGATTTAATGTTTTGTTTATTTCTGTTTTCCTCTGGATAGTCTGTATAATAATAATAATATTGACTGGCTCGTTCTTTCGTGATATACATGTACATATCAAAAATATTTCATTCGCTAGGACCATATTACACTCGTCTTCGACCCGTTCAATATGATCCTAACGAATGAAATATTTATGATATACCACTCAAGGCCAGTCAATATTATATAAATAATGTTATGACTGTTATTATACGCAAAAAATAAAAAAATTATGATGGTACAGTTCAAACCTGATAAATGTTATTATACGCAAAAAATAAAAAAAATTATGATGGTACAGTTCAAACATGATAAATGTTATTATACGCAAAAAATAAAAAAATTATGATGGTACAGTTCAAACATGATAAATGTTATTATACGCAAAAAATTAAAAAATTATGATGGTACAGTTCAAACATGATAAATGTAATGATTGTTAAAAAACAGAAGAAGACATGCAACCATAATGCAGGGCTCCACACTTACCTTTTTTGTCAGTGGCCCAGTGGGCGGTCGGGCCAGTAAAATCATTTCTTCCCCTTTTCTGGTGGCCCAAAAGAAAAATTGATTGGCCCGAAAATTCTATTTTCATGATTAAACTAAATAAACTTTTAACTATACAAAATATTACTCTTTCCTTATTAAAACTGTGATTATAGATGAAGCATGACATGGAAGAAAACAAAATTTTTTTTCCCAAAATGTGACTTTCATACATTTTTGGTGTCCCGAAGTGCAATTTTACTGGCCGCAGGCCAGTGCGATTGCTGAGCCCTGCATAATGTACTGTATGTATATATCATAGAAAATAAAAGTAATTAAAAGATATACAAATTAAAAAATAAAACAAAATAAGAAGAGTGGGCAAATGACAAGATTGTTCTGGGGGAACTTTGCAAAACATTTCTTTTCAATGTGTGCTATGTCATGTCTAAATGAAAATGAAAAGATGTGCCATTGCATTTGCTTTAATCATAGAGGTCGACAGGTACAATTTTACTTGGGAGTTGGATGAAGTCACTACCCAGCAGCAGGACCAGAAAGGTTTTGCCATAATCTCTGGATTGTTGTATACTGCCCTCTGTTGGCAGACTTCTGTTAGTGATTAAATTCTAAATTCAATGAGCTGAAGATTCCTTGACAAGGCTCTACAAACCCACTTGCCTATATACTTGCCCGCATGCCCTGAGGGGCAAGTGAAAATCACTTGTGGGGAATTATGATTTTAAGTCCCTTGCCCAAACGGGGCAAGTAATTTAAAACAAAATAACTATGAACAAATGTTGGGATTTCACAATGTATGTGAATAAAATGCAATTGACAGCAAATCTAGGTATTCATTTATTCATCTCAAATGTTCTCAATAACAATGTCAGATCTGAAATGTAATGTTCTTTGCCTACATTTGATGTCAGGCAAGCTATTTACTTTTCATATTCCATTAAATTTCTACCCTAGTTGCAAATTAAATAATTCTAGGCCAAGGCGCACATGTATGAAAATGAAAGTTGTGGATCAAGAAGGACTACGTGGAAGTTGTGTTCATGTCATAGTTGCTACCTGCCTCTGGCGTGTTTGCCAAAAGTCTTCCAGGCAGTTTAGAGAGAATTGTATCGTTGGCAGGAGCTCAAACAGTCCTTCCCAACTCTCTGGTTTAAGTATCAATTCATTGCTTTTAAGCAATGAGTACACACAGGGTATTGTCCGCTAACAAACCAAGCATGCTTGAAGTTGTGTAGTATGACCCTTGAGAAGCATCTAGATGTATGCAATGGGCAGGCCAACTATGATTGAATCGCCATTCGGTCTATACCCTTTTGGACTACGATCCATAGCAAAATAATAATTGTTTAGCCTTTATGATTAGGAAAAGGGGTAGAGCAGTAGAGGTTTGGATCAGGTTTAGGCTTAGGATAAAGGATGGGGTCAAACAATACTAGAAATTAACCTGTTTTACTTGTGGCCCAGTCGGGCAAGTAAAAACAAGATTTGTCAAAATCTACTTCTAGTGGCCCCAAATCTACTTCTAGTACTGAGTTCTAATGGCCCCAAATCTGAATCTCGTGGCCCAAAACAAATAAAAACATTACAAATTATGTTTATTTGGTTGCACATTTGGGCCAGGGGGATGTAGCATCAGCGGGCCTGTGCTAATGGACATGTAGAGCTTTGGGTCAAGTTTGGAGTTGGGGAAATGGAAGTTTCAGGCATCATGTAGTAGACCAAATAAGACATAGACCAAATGGGTGTGGACCAAGCGAACATAAACCACAGTACCAAATCAGTTGTACAGTAGTATACTGTTTACCAAACCCCTTAGTCCCTGCAGTAAGCTTCCTTGACAGGATTTAGCCATTGTCCTGCGAGTGTCTTTACATGCGGCTCATGGATTTGGTCAAGTTTGGCCTAGCTAATGACATGTTTTCTCGATAGTAGAGCTCTTTGATCCCGCCTGTCTAGGTCTAGGCCTAGGGGCAGTCTTGGCCTTGCACAGTTTGTTCCAGGCTTCCACTTCTAGCTAGTGTAATGGATGTTTTAAAAAAGTGTGGTGTACTCAGTAAAATGTATATTTTATGTAGATCATGATATTTAGACTACATGTACATGTAAGTCTGTCAGTAACTAACAGCAAGTTCTTCTATTTCTCTTATATACGTTAACTTCTCATGTGAATGATTTTTGCCGCAACTGGAAATGAATCTATATATTTGCAATCTCTGTCTGTCCGTCCACTTAGTATGCAATGAATGCTGTGCGCTCTAAATTTATGTTATCGTCGACAGTCATGCATATATGTTTGTACATATTCTGAACGTTATTACTTCGTGCAAAAGTATGCTCGCCGCAAGGATTCAGAGCGCATGGGATTACCAAACCCAGGACCCTATACGGCTGCCATGCACGGAAGTATACGTTTGGAGACAGTTCCTAGACAATAGACTGGTCTTCTTCTGCAGACCCATGAACTCATAATTTTGATGAGATGATGATTTTTCATATTTTGAAAACAAAATTTCTGGAAATTTATTTTTTGTGAAATTTCTGGCGGAATGAACTACTAACACTATTCCCTCTCATCAGTTAGAATGTCATTTTGGTGTCTTCGATCCCTTTAACCACACCGACACCGCATCGCTGTTTGATGTAGTGTAGCCACTGGGGATATTTGATTGAATATGACGGATAGTATATTTAAATATCCCATGTAAAATGTACATGGCAGCGATGGCTGTGTAGACCATAGCCTCTCTCTTCACCGTTTGAAGTAAAGAGATCACGCTGCTTGCTTCATCAGAATAGCCCAACTTGTCTCGGGATAAAAGGAAAATGCCGACTAATATCGTTCCAAAAATACTCAAGAAATGAAGAACCCGGCCTGAAAACGCTTGCAAGGTGAAAAAGGTGACCAATATTGCGACCCCTGTTGATAGTCCTGATTTTCTTTATCATTTACTGTACAGTTTTGCTATTAGCACTGACTCAGTATGAATACCACATCATAATTATCCAAATTTGTTATTTGGTAGGACTCCATTTTTTTCTGAGTAAAAAAAACAAATACGTAGATTCTGACTATTTAACCCCCTCTGAAGAATCTTCAGGATTGAAGGAGGCAGATTAACCCAAAGAAGAAGAAGAAGAAGGTTCTATTAGTGTGTTTACTCCTTCTGCGTAAGGGATAATACGTGTAATCAAGGTGCAATGATCGGTTTTATTTCATAGTTTTATACCATTATGCATGAATATTATGATTTATTATTTCTTTAATTTGAATTTGTTGTCACTTGCATTTTCATTTCAATTTCATTTATTCAACCATTATAAAACGACAACCAAAATATACAAAGTTTTCTTTTATTGATTTGTGTCCAAATTATGAAATATTATTTCTATGTTTGCTTTTGTTTCGTAGGGACAGCCAGATAGTTTGTGGGTTAATATGGCGAGTCAAATGTAGGGAATTTCATGAAATTTTATCTACCGAAGTAAAAGAAAAAAACTAAGTTTTTCAAAGCATACTATATCTATGTTTGCTTTGTTTGGTTTGTAGAGACACCCTGATGGTTCGTTGGATAATATGGCAAATTAATGATAGGGAAAGTCACAGAAAGTTATCTAGTACAGTACAAATCTTCAGACTTTGAAAGTATTTTGTTATTATAAGTAAAATGCTACATTACATTGATGATTAAATGTTATTACTCCTGTCTGCTTTGGTTTTTTTTGGCAGATGGATTGTATGAGAAGATGGCAAGTCAAATATAGGGAATGTCATGGAATGATATCTAGTATGTCAGTAGACAACTTTTGATTATTTTTCTGTTTGCTTTATTTTTGTTTTGCAGAGACACCCTGATGGTTCGTAGGAGAAGATGGCGAGTCACTTGCCAGCCAAGAGGCAGGAGTTGGACCACTTATCGGCCAAAAGAGAGCGAGACTCACCTCCAGGTATTTAACACTTATCTCTATTGGCCTAGTCACACTGCACCGTTTCTCCATCCGTTTCCTATCCGACCAAAATGTGGGGAAATGGTCCGTATCTGGCAAATTTAGAAAGTTCCATTCCATAAAGATTTGTTTCACAATAAATGAAGCCAAATTAAAGGGGTAGTTTAGTTTTGGTAGAGAGGGCGCTGCACATCACAATTTTTTTGTCAGGTAATGAAAAACTGAGTGTCGAATTTGAGAGAACATGCAATTTTAATGGCAGAATAAACTTTATTTGGTCAAAATCGACCCAGAAACGACTGAAATATCAATAAATATATCTGATCTTATAATTATTTGGGGCCCAAATAATTAGATGATTTTTAGAAAAAAATTAAAAAATGCTTGCACTTTTTCAAAAATTTTCAAAAGCGTTTTTTGAATAGTTGTCGATGATCTCGCTATTTAATCATTATATCAATAAAACATCACATGCATAATTTTGTATGAAAAATGGTTGAAATCAATGCCTTTTTAAAAGGCGCCCTCTTGTGTTTTAATGGCTCTTTTTGAATGATAACAGGCTTTTTACTTAGTCGTTTGTAATTTTGTATACCTTTCGAGCATGGTGGAGTTATAACTACCTATTAGTTTATAATGTTACTGTGCAGGTTTGGGCTACTAAAGTTCAGCCTTACCAAAACTAAACTACCCCTTTAAGTATCGTCCTAGTCCATTCTGAACTTGGTCCACACATCATTTTGTATCCTGCTAGTGCCTTCCGGATGTCAAACGGAAGAAGAAACGGTGCAGTGGGACTAGGCCATTCATCAGGGCTCCAGACCTACTTTGGAGGGGGGGGGGGGGGGGGGAGGGGGGGGGGGGGGTGGCGGGCTAATGGCCCAGTTGGGCCTGTAAATAATATAAACAAAAGTTGGGGCATTGGTCTATTTTTTCTGATGTAGGAAAATTGAATTATCCGAGCTACCTTGATTGTCGAAGTGTAATTTTGTCTCATTTGATTTTAAAAAAATATTAACTTGATTATTATTGTGTATGTTTGCTATATTGCTATTGTGTTTGATTGAGTGCTTGTGTTCTGTATGGTTGTGTTTTTTGAAATCTCAGTTAGCTGTTACTCCACATTATTAAATGATAGAGGGCAGCAAATAAAAATAAAATCTCTCATTGGGCCCATTTCTGTCAAATGGTCATAACTTTCGTATTTGTTGACAGTTGTCGTCTAATCAGTCAATCCTCTTATTCTGCGATTTTGAAATGAGATGAAAAGTTTCCTGTTTGGTACTCAACCGAAAATTTGTGTTAAATTTCTTGGTGTGGTGTAAAAATTTGAATCTGATGCCTCACCTCAAACTTTCTAGAAAAATGTAGTTTTCGAAACATATTTGTTATCCCAACTAAAATGCCTGGTTTCCAGGCTAATAATGTAACCCTACACCATGGAGGTCAACATCTTTCAGGAAATACTGCTGTGTTGACCTCTCTGGGGATTGACCTATGAGCTGACCCCATAACCCCTGCCTGTCAGGGGGAGAGGCATTGACTGCAAGATCAAAAGCTTCTAGGAGGGGGTGATTATTTTGTCTCTGTTTGAAGTTCAAGCTTGTTGGAGTAGTATATATAGTAGTTGCCATCAACAGACCCGTTACTGTGACTAGCCACACTTTCCTTCTCGCCTCTAGTCTTAGCGTTGCCAGGCAGGGGGAGAGGCATTGACGGCAAGATCAAAAGCTTCTAGGAGGAGGAGGAGGTTGATTTTTTCTCTGTTTGAAGTTCAAGCTTGGTGGAGTAGTACCTTGTAGTTGCAATCAACAGACCCGTTATTGTGACTAGCCAGACTTTCCTTCTCACCTCTATATTAATATAGCCTTACTCTTAGCGTTGCCTGGCAGGGGGAGAGGCATTGACTACAAGATCAAAAGCCTCAAGGAGGGGGTGGTGATTATTTCTCCCTGTTTGAAGTTCAAGATTGGTGGAGTAGTATATATAGTAGTTGCCATCAACAGACCCGTTATTGTGACCATCCATACTTTCCTTCTCACCTCTATATAGTCTTAGCGTTGCCAGGCAGGGGGAGAGGCATTGACGGGCAAGATCAAAAGCTTCTAGGAGGGGGAGGAGGTTGATTTTTTCTCTGTTTGAAGTTCAAGCTTGGTGGAGTAGTATATAGTAGTTGCCATCAACAGACCTGTTACTGTGGCTATCCAGACTTTCCTTCTCACCTATATATAGTCTTAGCGTTGCCAGGCAGGGGGAGAGGCATTGACTGCAAGATCAAAAGCTTACTGGAGGAGGAGGGGGGGGGGGGGGGGGGGGGGGTGGAGGGGGTTGATTATTTCTCCCTTGCTCCAAGTTTAAGCTTGGTAGAATAGTTTTCATCATCAGACCTTTTACTGTGACTATCCACACTTTCTCTCTCAAGAAATTTGAGATATAGTCAAATACAACATTTGCGCAATGACATGGCCTTTACAAAATGACAATTATGAGGACGTGCCCTTCACATTGTTTTTTTTTGGGGGGGGGGGCAATCATGGCTACCTTATAAGTTTGAGTTTTTGGTCACCAAATTGATCATTTTGTGGCCAAATCATGTCAATTTGAATGGAGAAACTAATTGTTGTATGTGACACTGGCATTGTCAAGGGATCAGATCATTTCTGCCAAGAAAATACAGATCGAATCGGTCAATCGGTCAGAGGTCAATATGGGTAGCCAGCCTGAACAGTGACCGCAGGCCTGATCAGGCCTGATCGTTTCCCCACTAACAGCAGATGGAATGTGCATTTCGTAACCATGGTAACTTCTTTGGTGAATTATAGTTAGTATGAATGGCATGCACTAATTTTACCTCTTGTTTCTAGTATCACATCTTGTTTCTGTAGAATTCTGTTGCTATTTTGATAAATATTGTCGAAATAAGGATCATAATATTTAGATAGCACAATCTGCAGTTAGAAATCGCTAAATAAAGAAAAACAAAAAAGTTCCATGCTTGGGGGTTGACATTTTTCTTTTTAACGCTTTCACATTTATTTATTTTCTTCAACAATATTAGATAGGCCAATAAACATGCATGTTTTCTTGCCAAGAACTCTGCTAAATGCAATGATTAGCTTGAAGACATTTTGATTAATTACAGATTTGATAGACTTTCTTAGATCACTTATCTTCTATCAGGATAAACCAGGATAAAATATCAGGATATATTTTAAAAATGTAAGCTATGTTTAGCTTGAAGATATTGGGATTAATTGTACATAGCAGATAACTAATCTTTTTATTATATCTGCATTTATGGTTGGATTCATTTTGTCTTAAATTTTAGAGCAAGGGTCACATTTTATCTTGTAGTTGTAATGATCTTTTTTTATCTGACAAGTTTCATTCTGACTTGCATTTTCTAGCATTCTCCAACTTATCTCTTCCCCTGCTTACAATTACATTGTTATTGTATTGGTTCTGTGCAGCAGCTTTAGGAAGAAAGATGAGTGGCTTATGATGGTATGCACGCTGTGGTGGCCTATACCCATTTCTTAGACTGGTAAAATCAGAATTTATCTGACAATCTTTTTGTTTGAATTGCATTTTCCTAGTATTCTCCAACGTATCTCTTCCTTCCCCTACTTGCATTGTTATTGTATTGGTTCTAACTTCTAATTCGATGTATGAAGCTGGTCAGTGCAGCAGCTCTAGGGAAAAAAATGAGTGGCTTATGATGGTATGCACGCTGTGGTGGCCTATACCCATTTCTTAGACTGGTAAAATCAGAATTTATCTGACAATCTTTTTGTTCAAATTGCATTTTCCTAGTATTTCTCCAACGTATCTCACTATCTCTTCCCCTGCTTGCATTGTTATTGTATTGGTTCTAACTTCTAATTCATTGTATGAAACTGGTCAGTGCAGCAGCTCTAGGAAAAAAGAGCCCTTTCACACACGGGCCAAATCGTGATTGTAATCATGTTTACAATCACAGTGATTCTGTTGCCGACCTTCCACACGAGGAAAAAGACTTCGCGCAGACCGTGATTAGAATCGCGATTCTGGAGACGCGTTTCTGGGTACCTGTCAATCAAACAAGGATTTTGCATGCACTGCACTCGGAAGCGAATTAAGAGCGCGCGGTTTATTGGCAGAAGTGCCTGTAAAACCCCGTCTTAACTGGGAGAAATAGTCGAGGTAACATCCTGATGTTATCCGGATGAGATCCTACACTGTTCCAGTTAAGACGCTCCAATCGGGATAACATCAGGACGACATCGGGGTGAGTTTCACCCTAGTCGGGCCAGGGTGATATCGCGGTAACGTCCGGACGACATCCTGATAAACGGCCAGTTAAGACGCGCGCGGAACGTCACCCGTGTAGATGACGTACAGTCGTACACAGTGTGCGCCGATGCTCCCGTGTCGCGCCAGCTGATCGTGATGAGGGAGGTGCGGTTGTTATGGTAACCTACCCGAGTGAGGATTTTGCAGATGGCTGGTTAAGACGGCGGCCATGAGCCTTACGAAGGCTCACCCTGTGTTTTACGATCAGACCCCCTACTGTTTCTTATCCAGATATCGCTCGGGTGACATCGAGATAAGGTCTATTTTTCCCAGTTAAGACAGGGTTTAAGTTCACGTAAGTTCCGCCTCCCAAATCATGTCTTTGAATTCAAGCCGTTCACACGAGAGATTCGCACCATGATTTGGGAGTGAAACGTGATTAGAAAACACCTCAGGCCACGATTAGAGTTTTGCGATTCGTGACTCTAGTGTGCTTTCACACGGACAAAAAATACCGTGATTGGAGTGGAAAATGATTCCAATCGTGGTCCGTGTGTGAAAGGGCTCTTAGATGAGTGAAGCTAATGATGGTATGCACTGACAGGGAGAATTATGATTGGTCTACACCCATTTGGTCCATTCCCATTTCGACAACTGGCTTCGGATTAGGATTTGAGCAGGGCCGACACAAGCACTTGCCCTATTGCCTGGGGCAAGTACAAATTTATATTGGGCAAGTAAAATTGTATAAATGTTTTAGTTTGGTTGCCTTATCGGGCAACTAAAAAATGATTCAACCATAAGAGAAAATGCAATTTCTTTCATGTAAATCTCAAGTAGAAGTTTGTAGTGAAGTAAAAGTTGAAGATTTATCATTTCACTTGCCCCGAACGGGCTAGGAAAGAAAAAAGTTAGTGTGGAGGCTTGGATAGGATAAGAGTTTATTAGAGGGATTGGTAATATGGTTAGGGTTAGGTTTAAAGAATTGTATTAGGGTTAGTGTCGGGTTTAGGGAATGGTGTTAGGGTTTAGGGTTAGGTTTAAGTTTTGGGATTTGTATTAGGGTTAGTGTTGGGTTTAGGGATTGGTATTAGGGTTAGGTTTAGGATTGGGGGTCAAGTTTGGAGAAGGGGAAGTTGGAAGTTTCAAGCATCATGTAGTAGACCAAATGGGTGTAGACCGGCGAACATAAACCTGAGACACTGGGGGTAGGGGCTCGACACTAACGCAGGACCAGACCCACGTTTGCTGATCTCTACAATAGCTACATATTGTTGCATGGATGAGCTACGTGAATATGGTTCATACTTCATGATTGAATGAGTGAAGAGCAGCATCTGCTTAACATGGCTGCATTTTTTCATGTAGTTATCATTTCCAATATATTTATTTTAGATCCATGGTTTATAAAAGGGAAAACATTTGATTAGAATTTTATTTTTGGAGGCTTCCGTTCAAACGAACATTAAATTACAGGGGCTCTGTTGTGATTTTCTTGGGATAAATCGCCCAGAGCCCTTGTGTATTTTTTCACCGATGGCCTGGTTAGAGTAGGGTCCATAGAAGGACTCCATAGTAAGAGCCAATGGTTCTAATCACCATGGCGACTGGGCTGGGCCCGGGCCGGTTTGTACCCCCTCAGCCCGGGTGTTTATATAGAAGCCATGCTCCGCTGATCACATGAGGAGCAGGCTTGTCGTTTCACAGAAAGCAGAGCTGACTGTGGTATAGATTTTCCCCATTGGTGGTCCTTTCTGGTCCTTCCCTACCAACTACCAGTCGCCCAGTGTAGAATGAGAGTGATGCGATGGTACATAACCATTTACCCTCCTTTCTCCTTTGCCTTTACTTTAGCAGCTGTCTTGCTTGTGACCCCTATACTAGTATAACATGGGATTTTTTACGCAGTCACCGGAACCGTTTTATAGATGAGCACTGGTGTCTGTGGAATAAGCAAAAATTCTATGCAGGAAAAATATGAAATAACCTTCGCAGGAAAAGATGTAGACTACATAAACAAACAATGAATTGATTTGAATTGAGGAATTATATTTGGAACAGCCATCCATGATCCATCGATGTTGCGTTGAGTAACTCAGCTACAAGTTACTCTTCAAATTCGATTTAGACAGAGCATCTAGGGAATGCGTGAAAAAAAAATGCAACCATGGATTGAGGAACCCTCACCACTGCTGGAAATGGAATAAATACATGTATTTATAGGAGGCCGGATCTGTATCTTAGATTTGTGAGCTTATCAGTGCAGTGATCAATTCATATTTCTGTCGTTTTTGATGAGCAAAAGTCTTGTATCGAACTTCAATTTTGAGTTGAGGTTTAGATTCATCTCAACTATCCAGCTGGTTTTTATCTGTCTTAAAACTCTTCACCTCTTCTGAAAGGTTTATCAAGAATGAGCTGAAGTTATCAAGAGTTTAAGTGTGAGATGTCACCGGATCATGTCTAACTATTCATATGCAGCAGCCAAGAATGATGAGAATCTTCAGTCATGTCGTAGATAGTTAACAATATCATGGAGTATCATTTTGTATTTGTCTGACTATTCACAAGCTGCCTAAAAAGTTGATGATTTTATGGACAATGATTAATATTAATTTGTATATTTTTGACTATTCGTAGAATTTAGAATTAGAAAGCAGGAAAGAACTTTCAGTCAGTCATGCCTTAGAAAGTTGACAGCAATGGACAATATTTTGATTTGTTGGAACTGCAATGACTTGTGTTTTTTTTTACTGAGCTGATTATTGGTGTGATAAAAGGCTAAAGCGAAAGTGCTACAATCTACAATAACTCTTGTGGAGTTTACTGTTTCCTAGCGCAGTTGGAATTTATACATTGGAGTATATTTCAATTTCCCAAAGAACAAAGCAGAAGGGCTGATCTTTATTATTGGTAAGATTTGTAGTCAGATATATATTTCTCCTCCGTGGCCTCAGCTGATCTGAGTAAAGATGTTTTCAGCTAATTTTCTAGGTTACTACATACAAATGTCTTATTGGGTGGTCTACTTTTAAAAGAAGCAATTCTTGAGCTGGGTGTCTATGCAAGAATTAGCGGTTTCCGACAGTGGGCGCTCTGAAATGTCAGACCGCACACAGATTGTCTCATTTGAAGAAAAAATGTTTAGGGTTGGTACGGGGGCCTGAAGGCTAATTACCAACGTGAGGATTATAATATAGTGGGTTGAGATTGGAGAAACAGAAGGGCGTTAAATCACTTGTTGTACTTAGGAGATAATCATGTAACTTGTAAGGTTTATACATGTAGTTTATAAAAGCCATGTAGAAGCCAAATTTGGAACTCTTCTTTTTATACTCATTGAATATTTTCAAAATTAGTTATCTGAAAATTGTGCATGACAATTAGCATAGAGCCTAAGGATACTCTGACCTGCAAGATGGTACATTGACCAATTGACCAATGCTGGATGTTAGCACAGGCCTGCTAGCCCAGTGACAGGACCACTAAAAATTAGCATCGGTTGACCAAATTGCACTGATAGCCCAAATGGGCAACCAAATATATAGTTTTCAATGTTTTTCTTTGTTTCGGGCCTCCCGATTCAGGTTTCGGGCCCCAGTACGGGCACTAGTATTAAAAAAATCTTGTTTTTTACATGCTCGACTGGCATGGCCCACAAGACCAAAAAAAGTTATTTCTAGCATTGGCTTATTTAACTCAATTTAGCCAAAAAATTGTCTCAACGCCTTTCTCACTCTCACCCGATGATATCAATATGGAGCCATCCTCTCTGCGTGCTCGGTCTCTATGATGTAGCTACAACCAGAACCAGAAGGTTATGAACCTTTTTCTGATTGAAATATCATGCGCAGGGCCATGGATTGACGAAACGGTGCCAAAGTCATAAATGACAAAGTCTAGACAACCCTTAGAACGATTATTTCCATGTTTGTTTTGGGATTTTTGAGATAATTTTGGTGTAGTTATAAGTTAGTAGTTGCCCTGAAATTTGATTTTGATTATTAAAGATCCCCCCAATTATTAGAAATCTTAGGCTAAGTAAAAGGTTGTAGATACGGCATAATTATATAGGAGTGAGGCCATAGATTTTGTACAAATCTAGTCCACCAGGATCCAGTAGGCAAGGCATTGCAAGAGATCTAGTATTTGAAGATGATTGAGATGAGGTATATGGATCATTTAATGCCGTCACAGAGATCATTTACATTCATGTAGTCTGTAGACCCCTGGACCTGGACTGAACTGGACCTGGACCTGTGGCTAATTAAGGGTAAAAAGGGAAAAAAGAAACTGGTCACATGTAGCAAATTTACTTTATAACTTTACACAAAATCACAAAGATATCTAGCTCAATACAAACATCCAGATTGTATTTGACTAATGTTTCTTCGAAAGAGCAATTAACGGTGAGAAAATGTTCATGTAAATGTGATTCTATTTTCTATTTAAAAATGTATGTTTCTGATTCTTTTTTTCTTCAGACTTTTCACATAAATTATTATTTAGTTTAAAGGACACTTGAAATGTCATGACTAGAGTAAATTGCAGTCAGTCTATCCTTTAAAAAAGTAGTTAGATTTTGAGGACTCTTGACCTAGTTGCTTTCACCCCTTTACTTTCCAACTAAATTGTCTATATTTTCTAGGATTTTCTGTCAATGTTTTCTCATTGAGTCAGACTCTCTGACTCTGTTACAGATCAATTGTTTATATATATTATAGCATCATGATAGTATTATATGCAAAGGAAGTAATGTTCCATATTATTGTGTGGGGTCTGACTTTAAGGATAACCACAAGTTATGTTTGTCTGCATGGTTCTAGTTACCCCACTGCCTACAGGAACCTGATGGGCCCTGCATACATGTATTAAAGGGACTTAGTAACATTGTCCAAATCCTCAAAATAAAATTTTGATTCTAGCGGTTCCCTTATACCTTGTTGTATTCGTATTAACAATAAAATCACGGGACAGGTTTCGGTTTTTCAAATTTCCCTTTCGTTACAAAGATATGTATGATTGAAGTATTCAGATAAGAAAAACTCCGGGCGAGTTTTTCTTCCGTGTACAAAGTGAGTGCAGTGAGTTACTGAATATCACTTTGCATTTTTGCTCATTACTTGGCCATACAATGTCCATTTGACTTGAAATTTTCACACAATACCCTGTGGACATATGAGATAACAACAATATACATTGCATCAACCATTCATCACTTTTTGCACATGTCAACAAAGTTACTAGATCCCTTTAACCCAAGATGGGGGTTGCACAATGTAGTGGGGACAGTGAAAACAAATGCACGGGACTCACAGCGAATTTGCCCCCGAAATGCCAAAAAGAGCCCCGGAAAATCATATATGAGCCCAGCTATAAATTTGCATAGAGTTCAATCCAAAACAAATGTTTGAGTGTTCATTTCATGCAGGCAATCTTGAAAATGTATATTAATTTGTTCCCTGAATACCCTGACTGTGGGGTACTGGATAAACAGTCTGTTCTTTGTTAGGCTCCATGTAACAAGAAAATCACTACCATATTTACAGTTGAGTTAACCAGTTGACGTGGAAATATGTGAACTTTAAAAATTAATTACGTGTATGAATCTGGAAAAATATATAAACCAAACTTCCTCGCCCACATACAAGTATCAATATGGAAGTATTCAGTCACGATGGCTGATCCTGATTAAGCGATTGCAGCCAAGCTGACACAACTATTAACATTTATGAAGTGTCGCCTCATTTGTAGAAACCATATGGAGCTTTACTAATTCCAGATATTTGATGTAGGGCCCACGTGGGTTCAAGTTTGTTCCAATTAGGGGCTACGTTTAGTTTGTGGCATTTTCTCTAGATTTAAAGGGATCGAGTGACATTGTCAAAATCCTCAATATTTACTTCGAACTCCATGTTTTACATCATTGTATTCGTTTTACCCAATAGAAGCATGAAACGGGTTTCGGTTTTCTTAAATTTTCTTTCATTATAGAGACGTGTATGATTGTGTACCGATTGTGTACCGATTTTTTGTAAGTCTGTAGTGGAGACTTTCAACTGTGTACAAAGTCAGTACAATGAGCAACTGGCAAATACCACTTTATCACATTTTCGATCATTCCTCGGTCATGTGACATTCGTTTACAATCACACATTACTCAGCGGACATTCACCGCGGTTCTCCATTTCGAACTCGGCTAGTTTGTGCGCACAACATACACTGGGCCAGTGTGCATTACGCACCGTGCGCAAGGGATTCGCAAGATGGCACCGCTTGGCACGTAGGATTTTACAACAAGTCCAAACCACCTTTAAACCAGGAAATTCTGATGTTGCAGTACAACCACACTATAGAATTACATTTGAAATATGGAATTAATTAACCCATCCCAATACTTAGGATTTGTTTTGTGAGAGCAATATTTTTAATTTAATTTTTAATTTTGTACTTCCGTAATGCTTATGCGTAAAAAGAAAATGTATCTGCTGGACTGTATTTACATCAGATTATTCTAATAGCTTGATGTAGGTATTTATCTCCTTTGCTCTGTAATTATAATGCTAACTATGTTCTGTGATCCATAATTTGCAAAGGAAATTAGTGGGTGTGTACCATTTGGTATTAATCTTTTTTTAAAAACGCAAATATTTCTGGCTGTGATAATGAAGTGACTCCCACTTATTACGGCGACGTGAGATCACGTTCGATCAAAGAGAGAGACTGAGAGAGAGATAGAGAGCAGGAGAACTGACCTTTTCACACAGTGAAGTCGTGATTTCATTTTTCGCTTGCAAGTTGCAAACATTTGGCCTGATTATGGTAAGTTGCTACTGTAAACCAGACAGCATCCCCGCACATGGTGCAAATTATGTCAATTATTTGCCGGTCTGAACTCGCAGACATTTCACATTTATAAAATGTACGCCAGTCGGTCCTACACCATCGTAAGATCATCTGGGTTGATTCTGATGTCCCTTAAAAAGTCAAAACTCTTTAGATAAAATCAGCTGCTGTTTGTAGACCATCTATCAAACTAGTCCTCGTGTGAAAAGCGTTTCAGAGAAATGGACAATATGAAATTAGGTTATCCTTTATCTGCTCTGACTGTGCTAGGTACTGGAAAAGGGGGACATGATGACACGAAGCAATAAATGTCTCTCTTTAACACGTAATCTAATAAAATGAACATTTATCCGTTTCAATACATGCATGTAGAATCAAAAAGGCGACGTGACTTAATAACTTGCTGACAATAATTGCATGCATATTTCACCCCAATACTGAATAGACTGACAAGATGTTTTCTTTGCCAGTTTTTTTTTAAATTAGCAACACATTTTGGCTCTGTCTTATATTTGGATAAATGGGTGAAAAGTGAAACCACCCAAACTGCAAGATATTTCAGATCATTCGGTGCATCAGTGAGAAAGATGATGATCACTTTACTTGTAGTTTCGATCGCGTATTGACTTCGAAATTTTAATTTGTTTGTTTGTTTGGAGTTTCAAAATCTAATGGAGCCATATCGCCATAGGATAGCCAATATACTTGGTGAGTTCACATACTGATTCTGTGGTGTACACCTGTTTTTCTTCACAGTAATGTTTCTCAAGCAGTATTCAGTCCCATTTTAGTCACCAATTGTAAGGTTATAAGATCATTGGCATACTCTTAAATTTAAAACTATAGAGTTAGATTGTGAAGTCACATTAGCAGGCAAATACATTTTGGCAGTACTTAGAGAAATTTGAGTGGTCCAAACTTTATTTTTGGTGGCCCTAGGCCCTGGGTCAACTGCAGGCCAGTGCTAATTTGGGACCCTGAAGTATGTCTGCGAGTCACGTAGATGGTGTAGGATATGATGTTTGTTGTTAAAGGGATCTAGTAACATTGTCAAACTACCGCGTTGTGTAACTTGTATTACCACTGGAAGCATGGAACGGGTCTTGGTTATCCCAATTTTTATTTCATTATAAAGATATTTTATGATTTCAGTTTTTGGACCTGCAAGTCTCTAGTGGAGGCTTTCAACTGTGTTCAAAGTCAGTTAATAAGCTAATAATGAGCTAGCGAAAATCACTGCACATTTCTCCCATTACTTGGTCATATGACATTCATTTACCGTTGAATTTTCACACATCACTCAGTAGACTTCTTCAGATCACAGAAATACACAAATGTATGTTATCTACCCTTTTTCCGTTTGGGCGCATGTCGACACATCCCTTTAACTGCAAATGCCTTTAAAGTTCTGCAAATGCCTTGGATGGTGGAAACAGTAATCTCTGCACCTAGTTTTGTAATAAACATTCTCCAAGTGCTTGTCCTTGAATTTGGATCATCTTCACACTCACAGGCAAATGGATGTCATAAACAGCACTCATACACTACACTGTATGTATGTATATTTACCTTACCAGTACCTAAAGGAAATATGTTGGTCTACAGAGTGATTGCATTTTTATAGCCTCACATTAATGATTGATGCTTTTACCAGGACCTCGGAAGAGAGGCTCGCCTATACTACAGATGGTTCTCTGATACAAGTTGTCCTTTTCACCTACATGTAGGCGCTGTTTCCCATCGTATTACATGTTCAGGGAATGTACCATGCCCAACATCTGACACAACCTTTTTCACTTTTTACCCAACCAAAATTGTTATTTCTTGAAACAACCCCTTGACCAGAACTTTGCTGTTCAATTATCCTTCACACATAGGCGATGTTTCTCATGCTGCATGTTTTTGCACTCAAATGTGCCCAACCTCTAGAGGACAGACAGAACTGAGCGACTTGTTACCAATGAAGCCGTCTTATCTGAATATCAGTCAAAATTTATGCTATTTTTCAATTGCTACGTACACCTTATTTTATATCTATCTCTGAAAATTGTTAGTTCTTGAAGCTTCCTTTCGAACCTGAACTTTGGTCTCTTTTTAATTTTGTGGACTAAACCAAGTCTTTCGACTTGCAGTGCAAAGTTTATGGATTTGATGCTAAAAGTGGCATGCGTGTCTGTCAGCAAGGCCTCTCGAGACATTATTCTTTACTGAAAGAGCCTTTGAATTATATATTTATAAATAAAATATGCATTATGCTCATAAGACACCTATTGTAATAGATGATACAAAAATATTATTTAGAAAAGAATGAGTGGTGACAGAAGAGCAATTAGCATTTTCATGAATGAAATGGAGGTTGGGGAGAGATTCAGTCTGTCGTCATTCAGTGCAAAGGTCGTTGATTCCAGATTGGATGCCCAACTGTGCTCGTGTGTGTTTGTCAGCAAGGCTTCGCAAGTTCTCAGAAATTATTCTTCACTGAAAAAAAAAGCCTTTCAATTTTAATTACCCTCATTAGACACATATTGTATAAATAGATGGTACAGAAATGTTATTTTTGAAAAGAATGAGTTTAACGCATTTCCTTTCAGATTCTAAAATTCTCATAGATTTTGAACATAGCCCATCGGTTCCTGTCAATGCAGGGAAAAAAAAGGGGGGCTACTTTTTCAATCTGATGCCTGGATATCACAAAATATAACACAATACCCTATGGTAATTTTAGGGGCTACCTACTGAATTTATGGGGCTATTTTGAAAATTAGGGGGCAAAATCGCTCTCAGTCCCCATATATTTCCCACCTCTTCCTGTAAAGAATGGGTTAATAGGAACGGAGTGAAAATATCTTGAATGAATTGGGAGTAAAAGTATTGTATAACATATATTGATGACTCATGTTGATGCATCCACTGCACAATATTGTCAGTATTATGTATCAAAAGTAACCCATCTCAACGGTGACACAATACTAAAGGTAATGCAGTGGCCGTTCCTGTCATTCGTTACAACTATGCAAATATAGTCCAAAGAATGGAAACAGAAAGTCAGTGACCATAGGTAAGAACCATACCTAGGGCATAACATAATGGGGACTGGATGACCACTCCAGCCCCACTGGACAAACAAAGTACTTGTCCACTCCTTGTTAATCCACTTTTCAGTGAAGCCGGTGAATGGAATAATGGCTTGACCATTGTCCAGCGGGGATGAGCCATCTCTAAGAGCGGTGATGTTGAACCACATTATGACGCCCTCTCTGATAAGCAGCTTGAAGTTGTGGTTACCAACAACAGCACCTTTTATTATTTTCTTCTTTTGCATGCCTCACTTCTTGTCTTTAGGAACAGTAAGAATGGTGACCAAAACGCCCAGTAGCTTGGGGGCAAGTTATTCTCAGAAATTCCTGAGAAATCCCCACATAAAATGTCTAAAAAGCTTCAATAATTATTATCATGTACTATCCATACTGTTTTTGTAGTGCTTATTCAGTACTGGCAGCAAGTTTGAAAAGTATCCATCCCCCCCAAAAAATAATAATCTTTTTAAGAAAACATGTAAATATTTTGATAATTTCTTAGCTATAATAGCTGTCACACACAGGTTATAGAACCAGCTAGAAGAGAGATGACTTTGCCAAAGGTTGCCTGTAAATTCATTCAATCTCAAAGTTCAAACATAAGATGTCAGGGAAAACCGAAAGCTGGCATAAAACCTTGTGTGCCTGTGCCTGCCATCCCATACTGAAACATGTCATAATATACGTGGGTTATTTGGGTTTTTTAAATAAACCACATGCCAAAAATGCAATTCTGACTTGAGCGCAGAAGAATGGTGTTGGAATACCAGAGCTGGGACCACCCAAGACTATAGCTGTGTGTGGTCCTTGGCTGCTGTGCACTAGTCCCTGCGTAGTAGTCCCATCTACCCACTTCTGCGTATTTACAAACTGCAGCATGTAAAACATCAGAGCAAGTGGAATTTATCACTGAATTACTCACTGATCATCTTCCTTCAAATAATCACCTTGAGCCTTGAGGTGACACACACAAAAAAAAACTTCTACTTTTGAATGAAGGCAGTAAATCTTATCTACTCACTGTGGGGCAAGCAAGCATACCGAAAGGGATTGTTGTTTTTTACATCTAGAATTGGCTAGCACAAACATGTATTTCAAATATAAACAATATATTTTCTGTTTTAAAGACTTACTCGAGGATTAGAGGCCAGACTTCTGTATCTGGTGGTCCCAAACAAAGACAAGTAAAATTGCTAGAAAATTTTGGTATATTTGGTATTGAACTTAATTTGGGCAAATTTTGTTCCAGATTGATAATTTATTTTTTATTTTTTAGTGGCCCACGTCCAGAGGACCAGTGTTATTTTCGGGCCAGTGATATTATTGGGCCAGGCAGGCTGCATTACTTATCAACCAGGGATAACGCCAAATGAAAAGGGCAATTTTCCCTGCTCTTACTGTTTGTAAATTTGGCATGAATTTTGTTTTATCTACCTTCTCTTTTTTTTTTTTGCATCGCAGCTTTAACATAATATCGTTGCACATGACACTGCAATTCAGCTTGTAGCTGCGAATGAGACATTTTGTTGAATAAAGAATACCATTATTATTATTATTATTATTAAAATGATAACTTTAGTTTTATCTACCTTTTCTTTTTCTTTGCATCGCAGCTAAGGAGCGGCGCCCTCAAAGTAAGCGAGGCGCAGATGACACGCCTTCCTCGTCAACCGCCGATCACAGCAGGGAGGGGCGTGAGTTGACGCCCCACTCCCACCTACTCCACTACCCACATGCTGCCATCCACCCCCACCATCCCGCCTTCGCCTCCTTACCTTACCATGTCTTCGACCCAAGAACAAATGTACTAGACCCTCGATATGGTGAGTACTACTTTACTAGTTTACTAGCTAGAGGCTTGTATTGGTTATTCAAATATTAATTGTTAAAGATGGGGAAAAATAAAGTACCCGTTCTTCATCTAGGCATTATTCCATTCCCAAAACTCACTTGTGTTCAAATTTATTCTTTTAAAAAATGTTGGAAGAAATCAATGGGAAAACAAAGGTTCAAAACACATCCATGGGGAGTTGTCACAAATTTGCCAGAATGTTGCCAATTTGAGTCCCTCATTCACCGTTTTCTTGTTTCTTGACTGATTGTGCTCAAAGTTTCAGTATAGTGCAAACAATTGTTTGTTTGTGTACATGTATACTAACGATTGACCATTACGGGCATTAGATCTCAGCACTTATTTTGTATGGAGTTTTTGTACTTAGTTGTTTTTATAGTGAAATAAACATTTTCTTAAATTTTCAGATACAATTACAGTGGAGGAAAAAATAATTGTAGTTTATGTACAGTGAGAGTACTAGTAGGAAGTTGTAGACAAACTGACAAACACAAATGTGTGCACAAGGGCTCACAGGAGCAGTTTTATACCAGCTAAGCCATGCACTCACAATGACATGGGTAATTGGTGAAAGTTATATACATAAATCTTCAAAAAGTCATAGATATCTTATTTTGTTATTGATTGTGCTCAAACTTTTAGAAAATATTCCTCCCGAGTTCAAACAATTGATGTCTGCAAACATTGTTTCAGTGATACAGTTATACAGTTCACCTTTCAACTACAATGTCTACAGCGGTAACTGTCTTTCTAAACAGATAATATATTATCAGGGAGTTTTGTAATTAAAGCTGTTTTTGTAAGTGAAATAAACATTTGATTTTCTTTAACTTTCTGATACAAAGTTGTGAAGTAAAGTCAAGTATTCAAGAAATATAATTGTAGTTTATGTACAGACAGTGAAAGAAGTAGGAAGTTGTAGCCAGAGTAACAAATACAAATGTGTACACACGGGCTCACAGGAGCAGTTTTACACCAGCAAAGCCATGCACTCACAAGGGCAGGGGTAATTGGTGAAAGTAATAGAAATAAATCTTCAAAAAGTCTGATTGTGCTCAAACTTTTAGAAAATATTCCTCCCAGTTGGGTCTTGGTCTTTTATAGTTAAAACAATTGTCTGCAACACTGTTTCAATGATACAGTTACAAATGGTTCACCTTTCGACAACAGTTATACAGCAGTAATTGTAGGTCTGTCTTTTTAAACAGATAATATATTATCAGGGAGTTTTTTAATTAAAGCTGTTTTTGTAAGTGAACTAAACATTTGATTTTCTTTAATTTTTTTAAAAACAATGAACTGTAAAGAAAGACAAGTATTCAAGAAATATAATTCTAGTTTATGTACAGATAGTGAAAGAAGTATGAAGTTGTAGACAAATTGACAAATACAAATGTGTGCACAAGGGCTCCCTGGAGCAGTTTTACACCAGCTAAGCCATGCACTCACAATGGCAGGGGTAATTTGTGAAAGTAGTGATCAAATATTGAACCTCCTACTTCTACATGTAGCTAGTACTAGATTTGTTTGCTGGGATGATGTGAAGAGAGTTAAATTGTAGCAAATAAATGGAACCAGCAGTGGTGTAGCTACAGGGGGCAGGGGGGGGGGGGGGGGCACATCTTCCCTCAATAATTTGACCCCCACCCCCATCCCCCCATCCCCCCTCCAAACAAACAAAACAAACAAAAACAGGAGGGGACAATTTTAAAAGTTCAGAAATACAAAGAGTGTACAATTTAAAAAAGTTAATAAAAAAAACGAAGAGCATGCTCGCCCCCCCCCCCCCCCCCCCCCCCCAATCCTTCATCAGTAAGACCATGCTGCGGCACTGGGGACCAAAATGTTAATCTGAGCTGAACATACATTCATTCATTTACCTTTCCCATTGCTAGTCTTAGGAACTTACCAGACCAGTAAATGAGTGAAAGACACATTAACCCATTCCCATTCAAGCTTGATTTGATTTTGGTACAGTTATAAATATAACACATTCTCCTTAATATACCACAGCCACTGTGTTGTCAATGTTTTCTTGAATGGGTTAACCATGGGTTAACTAAATTTACTTATTTGATGAGGGCAAAAGTTTGGTAACTGTTGAGTGTGTGCTCATGCAGAACCGTAGCGCTAGTTTTGGACTTGGAGACGACTTGATGTAACAGTAGCATCATTCTTTATTTCAAGGGTCTCAGTATTTTTCTGAATAGGTTAGATTCAGTATAGGCCTATGGATTCAGGGCCTATGGATTCAGGGACCATGCAAAAGTTTGGTAACTTTTTCAGTGTGTCTTCATGCAGAACTCTTGACTCTAGTCTAGCTTTGGACCTGTGGATTTGATGTGCAGTAGAATGATTCTGTAGATCAACCATCAAGGGTTTCAGTATTTTTTCCTGAATCTGGTTAAATTTTATTTAGGGGGTACAACAAACATTTGGGAACTATTCAGTGTGTTCTCATGCAGAACTAGACCATCTCTGGACCTGGGGAGTCAGTGTGCATGTTTCAGTGCTGTAGTATGCTTCTGTAGTTCAAGGGTGCCATGTTGAACAGATTTGATATCATTTTTATTTGGTGCAAAATGGATTTCATATCACAGGATTATTCACAGTGTTTACAATCTAGTATTTTCGCTAAAGTTGGAGGGATGGTGAGTAGAATTGTATTTCCCAATATTAAAATAATTTGTTTTCTTCACAGAGCAAAGCTTTACTAAGCACAACAAATTGTATATATATGTATGTACATGCTTTGCCAATTTGAATGTTCTGAGCCCTGTAACATGAAGATTTATGATTGATCTGATGATATCTGATTGATTGTATGATTAATGAATTGATCAAGATTACGATCAACTGATATGCTATAGGAATTGATGGTACAATATAGTCGTAAATCTTGATGTAGTCATCTCTTCGGTTGCGTCATGAAATTTATCATGGGAGCCCCTAGGCCCTTACAAAATGTATGGTTGCAGCAGCTATTGAAGCAAGCCCATTTACTTGTAGTAAAAGGATTTTTATGCCTCCGCCAACGAAGTGGCCTGAGGCATTATGTTTTCGGGTTGTCCGTCCGTCCGTACGTCCGTCCGTCCGTACGTACGTCCCGTTTTCGTTCTTGCGATAACTCAAGAACCGGTTGACGTATCAATTTCAAACTTGGTATGAGTGTACATATTGGGGTGGCAATGATCTGATTAGATTTTGGGGTTCATGAGGTCAAAGGTCAAGGTCACAGGACTCAATATATGTGAAAAAAATGCCTTTTTCTCGCGATATCTCAAGAACCGGTTGACGGATCAATTTCTTACTTAGTATGAGTGTACACATCTGGGTGGCAATGATCGGTTTCGACTTAGGGGTCATGAGGTCAAAGGTCAAGGTCACAGGACACCATATATATGCAAAAATGGCTTTTAATGGCATAATTAAAAGAACTGAATATCAGATTTCAATCAAACTTGGTACCTGAATGTATCATAAAGAGTCAACGTAGTCATAAAATATTGGGGTTGAGGTCAAGGTCACATGACTCTACATGCAAAAAAGCTTGTAATGGCAAAATCTCAAGAACTAAATGTCAGATTTCAATCTCACTTGGTACCTGAATGTTTCGGGAGCCAATGTAGCCATCAAAGTTTGGGGTCATATGGTCAAGGTCACAGAACTTGAAATATATGAGAAAAAAAATTAATTCAGGATATTAAAATCGCGTGATAGCGGAGGCATAATTTTCGACTGCGCGCAGTCGAAGATCCATCTAGTTTTTTTTTTTTTTCGTTTTGAATGTGAAGTAGGAATGTTTGGAAATGCTCTAAATTACCATATATAATATTGCCTGACAGCAAAGTTTACTTGCCTGAATGGGCATACAAATATAAACTAATTTTGTAGTGTTTTTTATTTATTTAGGGACAACACATTCAGGGTTTCGGGCCACTGCAATTTGAAAAATCATGTTTTTCCTTGACCGACTGGGCCACAGGGAAAACAAGTTAATATTTACTTTTGTGTTTAGATATGCTCAAATGTATATCATTGTGTGGGTTTGAAATGTACCAGGATGACCATGGGTAATAATAATTAAATAATTATTTAAGTGCAGTAGAGTACTAGAATATTAATTTATATAAGATGATGACGTCATAATTAAGGGAAATTGAGCATTCCTAGGTTGATTACTGATGCTTAATCCTGCGCAGGGGATGGCCTTGGAGTGCGTAATGTGCGCTTGTTCTTGAATGGGGAAAATGCGCAGAACGCGCAATTATTTTTAATACGCGCTGGCCCTTGTACAAAGTACGCAGGGCGGACGAGAGAATACTCACAATTTGGGTTTATCAACATGATAACAAAATCAGTTCCTCAAAATAATCATCTTATATATCAAATAGTACATGCTTCTTGTCGTTAAATATTCCACAATACACACCTCTACATTTTAAATTTCACTCGTGCAAACATATTGCACTCGGCCTGCGGCCTCGATGCAATATTAAATGCACTCGAGAAATTCAAAATGTATCGGTGTCTATTCTGGTATATATTCAACTCCAAACCCTGCACTATTTGTATAATAGTAGCTGCGCTATATAAATGTTCATATTATTATTATTATTATTATTACCAATGTTTCTGAATGTTTTTGTTACCATGGTGATCTGTTTGTACCCCTTTGCTTGCAGCAGCTATGGACGGCCGAGTAGGCTACCACCCCCCAATCCCGGTCAACTCAAGAACTCACGAGGGGCGGTATCACTTTGACCACATGCATCATCCCTTACACGGGTAAGTACTAAGTACCAAGGGGGAAAAAAAATATATTTTTTATTTTCGGGGGCTACTTTTCAAAGATTGCGTGCATGAAAATGACACTCCAAAATTGTGTTGCATTGAACTCAATTTAAATTTCAGGGGCTCTGTTTTGATTTTTGGGGGCTCTTTTGGGCATTTTGGGGGCAAATTCGCCCCGAGCCCCCATGTATTTTTTGCCAGGTAAGTACAAATTAAAATATCGATACCTATCCTAGGGTTACTGATTAAAGGATCTAGTAACATTCCTGTCATCTGAAGAAGAAAAAACCTTACATAGGGTAGATGAAATGTGTATTTCTGTGAAAATTCCATGTTAAAGGCATATATGCGTGGGTTAAAATGGGTAGTCAGCAAATTCCAAATCGCACTCAACCGTAATCTCCCGAGGTAAACTCTCGATATATGTTGGATCGAACGAAGAGCGGTGCTTCGAAATATCTGAACACGGGCCTTCTTATGAAATTACATGCAGCACACAGCTGGTATCTATTATATACCGTGCGAATTGCTCGAGCTGTAACCTGAGGCAATACATCGCTGACCAGCGCCGATAAGATCAAACAGCGGCACTGTGAAGTCGGTGCGGTTGAGCGTGTTACATAATATTTTCGCTCGTAAACATCTCTGATGGATCTCCATTCGACCATGATTCGACTAGTACAATCATTCCGAACGCTGCTATTTTTGACAGTTTGCGATCACTACTTATAAACTGAGCCAATGGGGATTACGTACCGTGCGTAAAAGTGCGCAATATGGATCCACGCGTCTAATATACCGGTCTGAATTCCCTTTAAATGGATGTTATATGGCCGGGCATCAATTTACGTCATCTGGTGATAAGTGACCATAACACCATAAATTCAAATTTTAAAAAATTGCAGCATCACAACTTTGATTATATTTTTGGTTTAATTTAATCCCAGTTTTGGCTCTTTTTTTTTAATGATAACAGGCTTTTTACTTAGTTGTTTGTAATTCTTTATACCTTTCTAGCATGGTGGAGTTATAACTATTAGTTTGTATCGTTTGCAATTTTATGGTGCAGGTTTTGGTTACTAAAATTCAATTTGACCAAAACTGTACTATCCCTTTAATACAACACTCATCAGGCTTCAACTACTCATTGCTGTTTAACTAACCTTCCACTAATCATCCACAAATTGATTGAAATAACCGACCTCTGATCTCATCATTTTTCAATGTCAAGAGTAGATTTTTTTTTCTAAGGTCATTTGGAGGTCGAATTCTAGATTGAAAAGTTCTTGTAGCTACATGTATGAGTGTTTAATCAATTAAGAGGGAAAAGGCTTCACCACTTTTAAAGGTTGTGTAAGTTGTGAGGAAATCCATTTACAGACAGAAGTTATTCCACGTATGTATCAAATGCATAAATTTGAGTACACAGTTTTTTTCTTTGTGCCTTTTTTATACAGCTTAATGCAACTGACTTGGCCCAAACAACTATGATTTTAATGAATAGGCATTGAATTACATCGCATCACGCGTCACATCGTACAGAAACATGAGCACATGTCAGACATTTAGGTCATGCTTGTAAGGACAACATGCACCCGGTCATATTTACGTGTACGCTCTGCCCAGTTATGTCGTACATTTGAAACATTATTCCCACACTGCTTTAATGTTGCGTTCACAACCCATCTGAAATGTTTAAGGGAAAGTTCAGTTTTGGTTTAGAGGGCGCTTCGAGAAATAATTTGTTTGTGAAGTAATAACTTAAATAAGAAACTAAATGTACAGTTTGAAAGAGCACACAAAGACAGAATTCAGATTTTAAAAATAAAATTCTGTTCGACCAAACTGTACTTTCCCTTTAATCGTAAAAACAAATTGTTGACTAGACTCATTCAGCCATTTGTTTGGCAATGGGATGTACAGGCACTGAATTCTCTTTTTGTAGTTATAGATGTTGAAATATTGCAGTCATGTACAGCATAGCTCAAAATAATTATAATTTTGTTGTTGTTGTTTGTTTGTTTTTTTTGTTTTTTTTGGGGGGGGGGGGGGGGGTTGCCACTTGCCCGATCAGGCAGGTAAAATCATTGTGTCAAATTGTGACGTTGACAAGTAAAAAAGCAAGGTTTAGAGTTTGCTATGTTGATGTGCCATTGCTAAGTTCCAGTGCTGAATACATGTGTACATCATTAAATAATACAGTCTATTTTGTTGTTGGCGGGTATGAATGGAGTGCCTCGTGAGGCAAGGCTGTCGTGATGCACATGGTCACCTTTGGTCTTTGCTTGCAAGGGGGCCCAGCTTCGCTCACATACTCAGCCTCATTCCATCAGCTGGATGTTAAATCCATTTTTAAATCCAATCTCTAACTCGTATTTATTTGATGCCGGGTAAACGACCCAGTAAAAATGTGTGTCTTCCTCCCGCTCTCTCATCCTCTTAGCCAACTTCCCAATGTTCTATCTCCCCCCCTCCCCCCCTCGTCTCCGTCTCCATCCCCCTCTCTCTCTTTCCCTCTTCATTGACTCTCTACTCTCGACAATCTACTTGTACCTCAAGCCAAGCCTCCACACTAAACTTTTTCTACTTGCCCAAAATGTTGGGCAAGTGAACTCATGAATTTTTTAATTTTACTTGCCCACACAAACAAAAGAAGAGTTAATCATGCTAGGTACATGTAGCATGATCTGCGTGGCAAATTTCTTGCTTGTTATTGGATGAGATTCATACATATTGAGGAATATTCAGGTATACAACATACTCCTCTTGGAGTTGAACAGAAATGGAAGTTGCCCTGTTGGGCAAGTAGTCCGGGTAAGTCCGGGCAAGTAGTCCACAAAATAGAGCAAAATCCACAAAAGTTTGATGTACTACAAACAAAAGAAAGCTTTCACAGTATGTGTCAAAATTTGCAATAGGGCAAAATCCACAAAAGTTTAATGTACTACAAACTGAAACAAAAAAAAAGCTTTCACAGTATGTGTCAAAATTCTCAACTGCCATCAATCAACATTATTTTTTAAACAGTGCTTGAGAATGAGATGCAAGAGCAGTTTCTGAACTGAATGTCTCATCTCCAAGATTGTTCTTGTCTCATGCCCTGTATGATGGCCATGGCATTGAGGTACATGTCCTTGGGTGAGCGTGAGAAGGTCGTTAGTCATTTTTAAAGCTAAATTGAGTTCTGCATCTCGTAGATTAGAGCCTCCTTCTATATTTATGTAACAAAAAGAAAAGAAAAAAAGCTATAGTGGGTTTTGTACAAGGCTTCTAAAGTTTTAACACGATTATCTCTGAATTACAAAAAGTGAGTTCAGCGCCCACGAGCCCTCTTTTCTCCTCAAGATTTTTTATTATTTTGTTATTTAATGAAGAAAAAAAGAAGCTTTTCTACGAGGCTACCATTAATTGAATCGTGACTATCTGCGAAGTAAAACAAAAGCGACTTGGTGCCCTTCTCTTTCTCATCCGACACGATGTTAAAGCTATCTCTTCTCTTTGAGATTATATGTATTTACTTCCAGAAAAGAAAAAAAAAAGCTCAAGTAGGTTTCTACGAGGCTAGCAATAATTGAATCGTGACTATCTGTGAAGTACAAAAACGGTGACTTGGTGCCCTTCTCCCTGAGTCCTCATCTGGCATGATGTCATCCCAATCTCTGCTCCCCAAACCCATCAATCTTCATGCCTCTGGGTGCAAGCCTACCAACCCCTCTGACCTACAATGCTCCCAGCAAGAATCCTGCTAGCCTCATCTTCAGGCTTTGATTTTATTTATTAAAGCACAAACGTATCAGGGAAAAAAATTAAATAGTTTTTTCGGGGGCAAATTCGTTCTGATCTCCCCATGTATTTTTTCCCTGAAACTTATGATATTGATATTGATATGTGATGTATGTCAGCCAACTTTTAAGAATAAGAAGATAGTTGTGCAACCTTCACAAATTCCCTAGTTCTTGCACAAATTGATCGCATTGATCATATATTATTGATGTGGATTGAGACGTTCAAATATTAGTAATTATACATTATGAGCAATTTAATGTATTTGATTCTGTTTTAATAACTGATACCCGGCTTTTATCACATCTTCAGGCCAAAATTTGAGCTTGGCATGGTATGATTTAGTCAGGTTCTTGACAAAGGATGATTTGGATCTGTCATACCATGGGCGTACCGAGGGGAGGGGGGGGGGGGGGGTGTTTGGGGTGTTCAACACCCCCCTTTAGTGAGAAAAAAATACTGTATTAGGTATACAAACACACCCCAACTACGCAACTAAATAAAGCTAAAACACCCCCTTTGAAAAAAATCCTGGGTACGACTATGTGTCATACTCATAGCCAGCCAGAGAGTACACAGGGCCATCTGAGAGTACATATTGAATTGCGCCATCTTGCGGCAAGAACATGTCATGTACAATGTTTGATTTACACACTTACATGAGTGCATCATCATAGTTCAAGAGCAACTTCCTCTTCCAAATACTTTTTTTTTTCATAAATAGGGCTCGACACTGCTGGCCAACAGGATCGGAGTCAGTAAAAATTAAGTTTCCAGTCAGCACAAATGTAAACAAATTCATATTTTGTTGGTGATCTGGCAATTTGTTGTGTTTTTTTACCGATAATTTTAAAGTAAGAAAATATTCTATAAGATTCCATTCTTCTATAATCACAATTTACCTTTAGATCATTATTAAGGGAATGAGAATTTAAATAGAAAACAGTTGAACATATGATGATAAGGACCTGTTAACTTTTGTTTTGGGCTAATTTTCTTTTTTTCATTGATATTTTATTAATTAAATTAGTTGTACATGTATCTATCTGTTTTTCTTTCAGCCACACCCCAGGCAGTAGTCCAGTACTCTCCGATGTGTCTCTGATCCGTCTCACCCCCCAGCGCGGCGGCCTGGGCGGCCTGGCTGAGAGCCCCATCTATCCTTACTATGCAATGCCGCCTTATGTTGACCACCTCCATGGTAGTCCCGCTCTCTCGATGCTCTCGCACGCCCGGGGAATCAGTCCTACTACTTCAAACTCCGGTTAGTACATCGTCATTGTTTTTTATCATGTCGATTAAGTTGTAATATGCGGTTGTTTCAGATAGATAGAATTATTGGAGGATAGATCGATAGATGGATGGATGGATACATGTTGATGGATAGATAAATAGATAGAATAGATAGAAAGATAGAAAGTTGATGGATAGATAGAAAGATAGATACATAGATACATAGATAGATAGAATGAATTATTGGATGATAGATCGAAAGATAGATGGATGGATGGATACATGTAGATGGATAAATAGATAGATAGATAGATAGATAGATAGATAGATAGATAGATAGATAGATAGATAGATAGAAAGGTAGATAGATAGATATATAGATAGATAGATAGATAGATAGATAGATAGATAGATAGATAGATAGATAGATAGATAGATAGATAGATAGATAGATAGATAGATAGATAGATAGATAGATAGATAGATAGTTATGAAAGTTACCACACAAGCCCTTTCAGAGTCACAAACGTAAAAGTTAAAGTAATAACAACTCTGTGACATGATTTTTTGTGGTGAAATTTCTGCCACAGGCCTTGGTCAAACTGACTTTCTTTATTCTGTTTGCACTTGGTTGATTCATGAATTTAAAAAGTCAGTTTAACAAAGGCCTATTGCCGAAATGTCACCAGAAAATCGTGTCGAAGAGTTTTGATTTATTTTAACTTTTGAACTAGATAGATAGATGGATGAATCTTCATTTACTTTTGAATCCAATATGTCGCTTATAAGAATGCGTCTCGATTGTAAAACTGGTTTTATCTGTTGCACTAGAGCTACCCCAGGCACTTATAGACCAATCCAGTTTCAAGTCTACGTCTGCCTTAACTGGGGGGCTTCAAGCATGTCTAGCATGCTGAACAAAGGTCTATTAGAACCACACTGATTGTTTAGGAGACAATAATACACCTGACATGTTGCATAACAGTTAAAACCTGTTCAAATTATCTTTTGTTGTACTCTTGGAAGCCCCCTGGAAGCCCCCCAGTTATGGCCGACGCAATAGTACTATAGACTTGAAACCGGATTGGTCTATATTCCTGCACTTGGCTTTGATTGATTGATTGATTCATCGATTGCATGCTAAAAATGAATACCCTATCAATTGCCTTCTAGTACCTCTGAATTCAATAAGTATGTAACTTATAATAAAGAATACATTTACAGTATGATTCGCCTGTTCTCATTAATCTAATTGTTTCTTTTTCTGTTTCTACAGGTCCTGACGTTGGCGCAAGAGCTCCCCCAGGCAGTTACATTCCTGCGCTCGGCTTTGGGCATGGTCTGCCCCCAGACTTTCTACACAGCCATCCACCCAGTACTGCAGGCAGCATAGACCACCCTGCCCTCGACTTCAGCTCAATTGAAGGTTAATTTTATTTAATAGTTTTTCTCAAGTTATAGTAGTGGAAGTAGTAGAAGGAGTAGTAACACTAGCAGTACTACTAGTAGTAGTGGTAATAATAACAATAATGACAGTGACAATGGCAATGGCAATGGCAATGATTAGGCATAGCCTGCCCACAGACTTACTACACAGCCATCCTGTGCATCCACCCAGTACTGCAGGCAGCATTGACCACCCTGCCCTCGACTTCAGCTCAATTGAAGGTACTTTTTAAAAGTTATTCTATAATGAGCACCAACAAATATTCATGATAATATTTGCTGTATACTGTGGAAATCTGTCAGACATTAAAAATGTCCCCCAACCCTAGGACTGTTGGTAGTCCTGGAAAGGACTGTTGGTATTCTTTCTTGAGCTTGTAGTTCTAATAAGAGCTACAGCGCCGGTATAGTTATTGTAAGGAGAGGGTGGGTGGTAGGAGGTTGACTGTCCGTCGTCACTCCTGACACTGTAGCGCTGTAGCTCTTCTGAGAACTACCAGCTCAGAAAGAATACAAACAGTCCTTTCTAGGACTACCAACAGTCCTTTCTAGGACTACCACAGTCCTTTGTAGGACTATCCTAGTCCTAGTCCTTCTCAGGACTCACCAATCCTCTCCTCATACATGGTGCACCCGCAAACCACACATATTATCTACACCACCATGGAAGCCTATACTTACAAGCAACATTTAACCCTAGGATTTGCCTGCGCCCAGACTTGCACAGCACTGCAGCCAGCAAAGACCTACCTGCCCTCGACTTCAGCTCAGTGGAAGGTTACTCTTACGTAGAAGTAGTAGTAGTAGTAGTGGAAGTTGTAATAGAAGAAATTGTCAGCTGCTAGTAATGATATCATAACAAGTCCTATTATTTTCTTGGGAGTAATATTCTACTATCAAATTCATGACGATACATTAATCAACGGACATGTCCCAAGGCTGAACAGGCTCAGTAAGCTACCTCTTATCGGAAACTGCATCCGATGAGTTAGTTAGTTAAAGACCTTCCCGTGCCAATGTTGGCACATAAGGCGGCGCCTATCTCCGATTCATTAGCCCTAGGCCACACGTCTACTAAACGTAGCGAAAGCTACAGAAGGGGGCCAGTCCTCTGGTAACTTGTGTGATTAACTTTCCCTTCTCCATTCTATAAATGCCGAGCGCCTGGCTAGAAGGCAGAGGGTACCATTATTTTTAAAAGATAGATAAGAGATTTCGGCTCATTTGAATGATATCGCCAATAAGGAAAAGCAATAACGCCAACTTAATTATGTTCTTTTGATATTCGTACAGGATCACGGTTTTCCAGCCCACGACCAGGGGGTCGTATGAGTCGGAAGCGCGCTCTTTCCATCTCTCCGCTCTTCAACGAGTCGATCGATCTCAACGCCATGATCCGCACATCTCCCAACTCGTTGGTCGCGTACGTCAACAACTCTCGCAGCTCTTCCGCGGCGAGCGGTTCATATGGTCACCTCTCGGCGGGGACAGTGAGCCCGGTCAACTGGAACCATCCGGTCACCCCACTGGCCCACCTGCACCACCTTCAACAGCAACTCATCAGGCATCACAGGTACAGAGCATGCCGTATTCAAACCTTTATGTAAAGTCTACCTGGTTTTAAAGACCACCAAAGTTGATGTGGTGCTCTGGTTTAGTGGTCAGAGCTCTGCTGTATGTAGCATGCCGCATCAATATACAGGCAAACCTGTATGTTAATATCACCTGTTTTTAAAGCCCAATAAACTTGAAGAGGTGTTCTGGTCAAGGGGTCAGAGCTCTGCACTATGAAGCCCGCCGCATCAATATACAGTCAGACCTGTATATAAAGACCACTAACTAGAAGAGGTGTTCAGGTCAAGTGGTCAGAGCTCTGCTTTTCACACACACGGCCCAGGTTAAAAAAAAACCTAGGCTGCATTTGATGACACACGCGGTACCCCGGGGTACCGCGTTGTGTAGCGCCATCTTGTGTCCACTTAAAGCACAACCGTATTACGTTGTGCATGCAGTGCAGCGCGCGCTTGTATGCACGCTATACCCCAGTACAGCCCTAAAAAATAAATAAATAATTTTTTTAAATGGCGGATATTCGTTTGGTACCCCAGGGTACCATTTATGTCATCATTTCTCTGATGGTAACAATAATAAAAAACAGTTCTCCAATGTCATTTATAGAATGCCAAGCTATCAAAAACAAATAACTATCAAACCAACTTAATTTAACTCTCCAGGGCAGGGTGCCCCCCCCCCCCCCCCCAGTACCCTGCCATAGCCACGATGCTTGCCTGAACCCAGGGACGAGACTTTGTCACTAATTTGACCATACTATTTTGTTTTACTGCCAGAGGTTTTCAGGGCAAGGGTATATGGCCAATGTGCTTGGCTGAAGGAAAAGTATATCTTTGAAGATGATGTCACTACTAAAACCTTACTTTTCTTGTTTTTACTACCAGGGGCTTATCAGGACAGGGGTATGTGTCGGGCAGCGTGCCGCCACCCCAGCACCCTGCCATGGCCACGCTGCTGGCCCGGGCCCAGGGGCACCAGAGTGAGGTGGCTGACATGCAGGGGTCTCTGCACGCATCCAACCATGCCAAGAAGCTGGCTGAATACGAGCACCACCATAGCCCTCAGGTAAGATAGATGGATTAATGGATGGATTGGTGGATGGAAGGATGGATCAGGGCTCCACAATTACCTTATCTGTCAGTGAAATGATTTCTTCCCCTTATCTGGTGGCCCGAAAGAAAAATTGACTGGCCCAGATGAAGCATGACATGAAAGAAAACAAGATTTTTCTAATTTCGTCTATCAGGCCACCAAAATATGACTTTTATACATTTTTTGCAGTGCAATTTCACTGGCCCTGGGCCAGCAGGCCAGTGCGAGTGTCGAGCCCTGATGGATGGAATGATGGATGAATGGATGGATGGATGGAAGGCTACATGTACCCTAATTATGCCTCCCCCAATGAAGTGGCCAGAGGCATTATGTTTTCAGGTTGTCCGTCCGTCCATCCGTCCCGTTTTTGTTGTGATATCTTGAGAACCTGTTGACAGATCAATTTGAAACCTTGTATTTGTGTAAAAATCAGGGTGACAATGATCTGAATGTATTTTGGGTTCAGGAGGTCAAAGGTCAAGGTCATAGGGCTCATTTTATATGCAAAAATAGCTTGTAATTGCGATATCTCAAGAACCGGTTAACAAATTAACAACAATTGTGGTAACTGTATGTATCTTGGGGAGCCAATGAACTAGTTAGATTTTGGGGGTCAGGAGGTCAAATGTCAAGGTCCATCTAGTTGTGTATATATATATTTTTTATTTTTTACATTTTCACTTGAGCCTTCATGCTGCCATCCATGTGTGAGATTTCAATAAACCTTGAGTGAATTGAATTGAATTGAACATGTGTACCCTAGTTGTATTGTCTTAACCAAGAGAGGGCAGCATCAAAGTTTTGAGGTTATGTTTGTAATCACCTTTAGGACAGACAGCTGGCTACTTATTGTGCTTAATATGCACATATGTATAGTGTGTAGGACTCACTTTATTATGCTAAAGTTAACACCAGGCTAAATAACTTACTTACTTACTTATGCCGTCCGCACCATCGCCTGGATGTGTGATGGCTTCTGTGTCACAATGGCTTGCCACATCTTCCTGTCTTCTGTTTATAATCTTTTGGCTTGAGTTAGAGAATTCATGCATTTAGTGACACAGTCCTCTTTTATGCAATCTGTCCACCAGGCTAAATTAATAAATTAATGTTGCTTTCAGGCAATACTGTATAAAAGAAGTTCTGATTTACAGATATACCTTATTATATATTTTAGCTAACAAAAAAACGTGTCAGTTGAGAAAGATAGGGCACTAAAGTAATTGTGTATTTCTGAGTTAATCATGTTTAGAATTATGTAGAACCCCAATAAAGGCTATAAAGCACTCAAGATTTTCTCTTTCATGAATATTACCGAAATCAGAAATAATTATTTATCTAAAGATTTGCATGACTTATAAAAGGCCCAAACCTACAAGATGGTATACATGCAGAAGTAAAATTTAGCCAAAAGTTGACTCATTTCTCTTCCCACTCTCACCCAAAGATGTGTACCATAGTTGTATAGTCTTAAACAGGAGAGGGCAGCATTCAAAATTGTTAGGCAGTGCTTGATGTCACCATTAGGCCCTAATATCCACAGACATGCCTAGCAATTACTGGCAGTCACTGAGTGTTATTTGTTCAAAGTCCTTACACGTGAGATGCAAAATTAATGTTGAAAATAGGATTGGATTTTATAAATATTTCAATGATTTGATTTTCATATCGTTCAGGTTTTAAAAAGTGAGTTCAAAACTTTCAAAAATTATAGATTATGTGGAATCAATGATTATAATAATAATTAGTTTGTGTCTGGTTAAGTTCTATGAGTAGGTAGCAAATATAATTTTAAACAATCAACAGACCATTGAAATAGTTTAACAATATAATGCTCAGTGGCGAACGTGCCCCCCCCCCCCACCCCCTCCCGTATAATTTGAAAAACAATAGGAAACATAAGGGGACATTTTTTGAATACCTAAGGTGTGTCCTCCCCCCAATAATTGTGTGTGCCCCCCCCCCCCTCCCCCAAATCAGTACAACCACAACCATGCTACGCCACTCATAATGGTTGTCTTGGTGCCAATATATAATGTATATTGTATATCTTTTCATCGGGTATATTATGTATTGGTAGTAGTTGTTTGTATCGCTATGATTCTTTTTTTGTTTCTTTTTCTGAAGCACTCTTTAAAGTGATAGTATAGGTTGGGTTGTGAGGGCCCTTGAAGAAACAATGTTTTAATGAGATAATGAAAAACTAAGCTCATGATAGTAAAGGCAAAATAAAATCAGTTTGGAAATGTCAGTAATATACATAATTAATGGGATGGGCCCAACCATATGTTTGTTATATTAGCTGTATAATATAGCTGTAAATACATAATAGTTCTTAAATAATGCACAAGTTTTACCAGAATGACCAGGGATCTAGTAACATTGTCCAAAGCCACAAATCTTATTTAGAATTGTAGTGGTTCTCTCATACCATGTGGTATTTGTACTACCAATCCCAATAGAAGCATGGAACAGGTTTTTTTATGCCTCCGCCAACGAAGTGGCCGGAGGCATTATGTTTTCGGGTTGTCCGTCCGTCCGTCCGTCCGTCCGTCCCGTTTTCGTTCTCGCAATATCTCAAGAACCGGTTGACCGATCAACTTCAAACCTGGAATGAGTATACATATCGGGGTGACAATGATCTGATTATATTTGAGTGGTCAAAGGTCAAGGTCACAGGGCTCATTATATATGCAAAAATAGCTTGTAATGGCAAAATCTCAAGAACTGAAAGTCAGAATTCGATCAAACTTAGTACCCGGATGCATTTTAGAAAGCCAAGTAAGCCATATAATTTTGGGGTCATGAGGTGAAAGGTCAAGGTCACAGGACTCAATAAACATGCAAAAATAGCTTGTAATGGCAAAATCTCAAGAACTGAACGTCAGATTTCAATCAAACTTGGTACCTGAATGTATTATAGAGAGCCAATGTAGCCATGTACAATTTGGGGGTCTTGAGGTCATAGGTCAAGGTCACAGGACTATACAAAAATCACTTGTAATTGTATAAACTCGAGAATTGAATGTCAGATTTCAATCAAACTTGGTACGTGAATGTATCAGAGAGCCAATGTAGCTATACAATTTTGAGGTCATGAGTTCAAAGGTCAAGTTCACAGGATTGCATAAATAGCTTGTAATTGTAAAAACTCAAGAACTAAATTTCAGATTTTAATCAAACTTGGTACCTGAATGAATCTTAGGGAGCCAATGTAGCCATATAATTTTGGGGTCATGATGTGAAAGGTCAAGGTCACAGGACTCATTATATATGCAAAAAATAGCTTGTAATGGCAAAATCTCAAGAACTGAAAGTCAGAATTCGATCAAACTTAGTACCCGGATGCATTTTAGAAAGCCAAGTAAGCCATATAATTTTGGGGTCATGAGGTGAAAGGTCAAGGTCACAGGACTCAATAAACATGCAAAAATAGCTTGTAATGGCAAAATCTCAAGAACTGAACGTCAGATTTCAATCAAACTTGGTACCTGAATGTATTATAGAGAGCCAATGTAGCCATGTACAATTTGGGGGTCTTGAGGTCATAGGTCAAGGTCACAGGACTATACAAAAATCAGTTGTAATTGTATAAACTCGAGAATTGAATGTCAGATTTCAATCAAACTTGGTACGTGAATGTATCAGAGAGCCAATGTAGCTATACAATTTTGAGGTCATGAGTTCAAAGGTCAAGTTCACAGGATTGCATAAATAGCTTGTAATTGTAAAAACTCAAGAACTAAATTTCAGATTTTAATCAAACTTGGTACCTGAATGAATCTTAGGGAGCCAATGTAGCCATATAATTTTGGGGTCATGATGTGAAAGGTCAAGGTCACAGGACTCGTTTTATATGCAAAAAATAGCTTGTAATAGTGTTATCTCAAGATCTGGTTTACCATCAAAATTGAGTTTACAGAATTCTGTGCATGTTAATTTGGGCTTGATATAAAAATCGCGTGATAGCGGAGGCATAATTTTCGACTGCGCAGTCGAAGATCCATCTATTTTTTTTAGAATTTCCCTTTCGTTAAAAGGATTTACGATTGAGGTGTTCTCCACTGGAAATTCATAACTGTGTATAAAGTCAGTGCAATGAGTTAGCGAATATCACTTTGCATTGTCGCTCGTTACTCGGCCATATAACATCCATTTAACGTGAAACTTTCACACATTACTAAGTGGACATGTCAGATCACAAAATGCACATTTTATCAATAATTCATCACTTTTTGCGTGTCAACAAAGTTACTAGATCCCTTTAAAGGGGTAGTTCAGTTTTGGTATAGAGGACGCTTTGAGAAATAATTTTTTTGTGAGGTAATGAAAACTGAGTGTCAAATTTGAAAGAGCAGGCAATTTTAATGACAGAATAAACTTTATTTTATCAAAATCAGATAAGAAACAGCTGAAATATCAATAAATATATCAGATCGGAATAAACCTGGGGCCCCAGGTTTATTTAAGGTTTTTAAAAAAATATATAAAATGCTGACACTTTTTATGCCTCCGCCAACGAAGTGGCCGGAGGCATTATGTTTTCGGGTTGTCCGTCCGTCCGTACGTACGTCCCGTTTTCGTTCTCGCGATAACTCGAGAACCGGTTGACGTATCAATTTCAAACTTGGTATGAGTGTACATATTGGGGTGACAATGATCTGATTAGATTTCAGTGGTCATGAGGTCAAAGGTCAAGGTCACAGGACTCAATATATATGCAAAAATGCCTCGTTCTCGCGATATCTCAAGAACCGGTTGACGGATCAATTTCAAACTTAGTATGAGTGTACATATTGGGGTGGCAATGATCTGATTAGATTTTGGGGTTCATGAGGTCAAAGGTCAAGGTCACAGGACTCAATATATATGCAAAAATGCCTCGTTCTCGCGATATCTCAAGAACCGGTTGACGGATCAATTTCAAACTTAGTATGAGTGTACATATTGGGGTGGCAATGATCTGATTAGATTTTGGGGTTCATGAGGTCAAAGGTCAAGGTCACAGGACTCAATATATGTGCTAAAATGCTTTGTTCTCGCGATATCTTAAGAACCGGTTGACGGATCAATTTCGAACTTGGTACGAGTGTACACATCTGAGTGGCAATGATCGGATTCGATTTAGGGGTCATGAGGTCAAAGGTCAAGGTCACAGGACACAATATATATGCAAAAATGGCTTGTAATGGCAAAATTGAACATCAGATTTCAACCAAACTTGGTACCTGAATGTATCATAAAGAGTCAACGTAGCCATAAAATATTGGGATCATGAGGTTGAGGTCAAGGTCACATGACTCTACATGCAAAAAAGCTTGTAATGGCAAAATCTCAAGAACTAAATGTCAGATTTCAATCTCACTTGGTACCTGAATGTTTCGGGAGCCAATGTAGCCATCAAAGTTTGGGGTCATATGGTCAAGGTCACAGAACTTGAAATATATGAAAAAAAATTAATTCAGGATATTAAAATCGCGCGATAGCGGAGGCATAATTTCGAAGATCCATCTAGTTTTAAACATTTCAAAAGTGTTTTTTAAATAGTTGTTGATGATCTCACTATTTAATCATTATTTTAACAAAACATCACATGCACAATTTGTATGAAAAATGGTTGAAACCAATGCTTTATTTAGAGAGCGCCCTCTTGTGTTTTTTTTAATGATAACAGGCATTTTACTTAGTCGTTTGTAATTTTCTATACCTTTTCGAGCATGGTGGAGTAATAACTGTTAGTTTGTAATGTTATTGTGCAGGTTTTGGTTGCTTAAGTTCAGTCTTACCAAAACGGAATTATCCCTTTAAAGGGGTAGTACAGTTTTGGTAAGGCTGAACTTTAGTAACCAAACGTGGACAGTAACATTATAAACTAATACTTTATAACTCCACCATGCTCAAAAGGTATACAAAATTACAAACGACTAAGTAAAAAGTCCGTTATTATTCAAAAAGAGGCATTAAAACACAAGAGGGCGCTTTCTAAAAAGGCATTGGTTACAACCATTTTTCATACAAAATTATGCATGTGATGTTTTATTGAAATAATGATTAAATAGAGAGATCATCAACAACTATTTAAAAAACGCTTTTGAATATTTTTGAAAAAGTGCAAGCATTTTTTTAATTTTTTGAAAAAATCATCTAATTATTTGGGCCCCAAATAATTATAAGATCAGATGTATTTATGGAGATTTCAGCCGTTTCTGGGTCGATTTTGACCAAATAAAGTTTATTCTGCCATTAAAATTGCATGTTCTCTCAAATTCGGCACTCAGTTTTCATTACCTCACAAAAAAATTGTGATGTGCAGCGTCCTCTCTACCAAAACTAAACTACCCCTTTAAGCTCTACATAAATCTGAACTTATAGATGATTGCTATATTAGTAGTCTCATAATTAGCTCATTATTGCAATATTTAAAGAACCATTTCACAAATGACCATCAAGCTTGGTACTTGTATGTATCTTGAAAGGCTATTTAACTGATTGGTGTAGATTTTAGGATCATGATGTGAAAGGGTCACCCATTGGAAACCACATATTTTTTGTCAAACCAAAGTATAATTATAATTTTGAGTTTTAAGCACAGTGAGTGAAGAATTCAATCAACACCTACCTGCGTTGGAAGGACTTAATTTAGAAACTTTAATCGTGATCTGAGGAGACACAAACAAACGGACACATATCAATGTATGTGTTTGTCTGAATGATTTGTGACCGGCTATAGCAAAACCCGGCACTTGTCGGTAAAAACCAAAATGTTGATTTCCATACCATTGGAAAGGCCTTATCACAAGCTTTCATTTGATGCTTTGTTCTAGCGAATTGGTCAATAATTGGCGAAGATATCATTGTTTCAATTGTACAATCATGAGTCTTTCACACACATTATGTGAACTTAAAATGCCCATTTCTTCAAAGCATGAATTACCGACAAGTGCAAGGTTTTGCTATAGCCGGTCACATTTGGCTTATAGATCTGTGGTAAGAGATAATCAAAATGAGAAAAAGGAATGAATTTAAATAGGGATTTTTACAACTCCTTTTGATTTTAAAGCCTCCGCAACAAAGTGGCCGGAGGCATTATGTTTTGGGGTTGTCCATCCATCTGTATGAACATACGTATACATGTAAGTCCCGCTCTTGTGGTCGCGTTATCCCAAGAACTGTTAACTGGATTACCATCAAACTTGGTACATGTTAGTTTTCTTAGGGATCTAGTACCGTTGTTGACATGCGCAAAAACTGACAAAGGGTTGATAAATGTCCAATGAGTGTTGTGTAAAAAATTCCATGACAGAGTAACGAGCGAAAAATGCAAAGTGATATTCACTAACTTAGGGCACTGACTTTGTACACAGCTATTATTATCCACTAGATAATTATAAATCTGAACATTTCAAACTTACATATCTTTATAACGGAAGAGAAATTTGGAAAACCAAAAGCTGTTCTATGCTTCTTTTGGTTATGTTGGTAATGCAACTACAATGATGTATGTGAGAACCAGTCGAATTCCACCTAAGTTTTTGAGGATTTTGGCAATGTTACTATCCCTTTTTAAAGGGATCTAGAAACTTTGTTGACATGTGCAAAAAGTGATGAGTGGTTGATACAATGTATATTGTTGTTATCTGATATGTCCACTGGGTGTTGTGAGAACAATTCAAGTTAAATGGACCTTATTTGGCCAAGTAATGAGCAAAAATGCCAAGTGATATTCACTAACTCATTGTCCTCACTTTGTACACAGTTTTGACGGTCCAGTGGATAATTTAACATTTCAACACTTCAATCGTAAATATCTTTTTAACGAAAGGGAAAGTTGAAAAACCGAAACCTGTCCCATGCTTTTATTGTTAATATGAATACAACAAGGTATGAGGGAACCGCTAGAATTCCAATTGGATTTTGAGAATTTGGACAATGTTGCATTGTTGTTGTTGTTGTTGTTGGACATGCAGTTGAGTTGCTCTAGTTTTTCATTCTTTAAAGGAGGAGTTCGGACGATTTCCAGCATTTACCAATCAAAGAAGCAATATTTTTTCAACATATTGCCTTTGTCCCGACGAAAAAAGACCAACTGGATCATTCACAATCACTTTGGGACTAAATAAGGTAACAGTTCTTGATCGAATCTGCCGCCAGTGGGATCTATCCCAGCATGCAATTTTCGTTACGTCGATGCCTCACTTTGCTGCCAATACAAAGCAAAGTGAGGCTGGCGCGTCACGCGACCACGTGATAAAAATCGGAAGCGTACAGAAAATAGACGATGAATATCAAAAATTGCAGACACAAAACAATAGAGTATAAATCATCCTGATAGGATATTTTTTTGATAAAAATATATTACCAATGAGTAATTTTTTTAGATTCTGGTACATTAATTTTGAAATCGTCCGAACCATCCCTTTAACCCTCATTAAATGTTGCTTCATGACTTTTTTCCAAGTGTTTGGGCATCTTTTAAAACCCAAGTTGCAAAATGTAACCTTATATCGTAGCATGTTTGAACAGCCATAATACTTGGTACATAGTACTTGGCAAGATTTGTGTACAAACATATGGAAAAGCATTTTCCTAAAAAGAGATAAAACACTTATTATTTGGTAATTTTTGTTATTGTAGCTGTTTGATTTTGGGCCTGCAATACTAAGCAATAAAAAACACAGAAATATGCAAGTTTACAGGACAAAGCAATACATTTATATAAAAAACAATAGGAAACATAAGCGATAAGTAGCATCTTCAAACAATTTGTTGTATCATTACGAACAGTCAAACAATTTGTTGTATCATTACGAACAGTCAAAATAATGTACTTACTAAAAGGACAATGAAATCCTGACAAATTGTTGTATGCACTATAAAACACTAAATAGGATGTATAGTCCCTGAAAATTTGAGCACAATCGGTCAAGAAATAAGAAAACTATGGCTCTTTGAAAATATCCATTTATTTCTATGAGTGACTCAAATTGGCAACACACTCTGGCAAAGTTGTGGACTACTCCCCGTACGTTTTGTACACAAAATTTCAATTTTGTTCAATTTTCTCAAAATATATGTTTACCCTTCGTTTGAGTTCAACATATGTTTTGTAGAATACATTTATACACAACATATCGTGAGTTTGGGGAATGGAAAAGTGTGACTATGAAGAAAACTGTAAAAATGTTAAAATTTATGTACAAAACATATGGGGAGTAGTCCGCAAACTTATCAGAGTGCGTTGCCAATTTGAGTTCCCCATAGGAATAAATGGGCATCTTCAAAGAGCCATAGTTTTCTTGTTTAATGCCCGATTATGCTCTAACTTTCATAGATTATTCCTCCTAATCTCTTCAAGTCTATGAAAGCAACAGTTTGCTTGGGTTCCAGTGCCCTTTAATGTGAAATACAATGAAAGGGGCAAGACTTGTTAGAGAGAAAGGGCATGGTTCATCCTTGGAGCATCCTCACAAACTTTTAATTAACCTTTTGCCTACGGAAACCTGGTGGGGCTATGTACAAAGTCTATGGGTTAAATATTAAAAATTGTGTGAAATGTATTTTGATGATGTACATGTTTACCGGAACCTGGTGGGGTATGTACAAAAGTCTATTGGGATTTCAGAATCTCAAAGGGAACGAGTTCACATGCATTTTTATTTTAATCCTTTGCATATGGGAACCTGGTGGGTTATGTACAAAGTCAATGGGGATTGCAGAATCTCAAAGGGAACGGGTTAACGTTTATATATATTTTTTTATGAAATGTATTTTGATGACGTTCATGTACGGAACCGGGAACTAGGTTTGGTTTTGAGTTTCGACAGCGTCGTTGATTGTGTACATACAGTACGTGCGCCCCGGAGAGGGTTCAGGTCCATAAACCTACATTTATTATTTCTGTTACGATTATATTGCTTTCCTTGAATTCTATATATCATTTTATTTGAGAACACTCTTAAGTCTTAAACTGTGACATAAGTAATCATTACAGTACTACAATCATCAGGAGAACAGATAAGTACACTTTTCAGTTATCAGTAATCAGTTATCAACCTCAAGCAAAGTGGTTATCAATAAAAACAACATAAAACAACAACAATAACAATTCCCTTATATTGTGTACGTATATGTACGTGCATTCATAATAATAATAATAATAATAACTGTTATTTATATAGCGCTATTCCTGTGTGGATCATAGCGCTTTACACGATTATTATTACCCCGGTCGACTGATACACACTGCAATCATTCCTGCACATTACATGTAAGTGCACATTTTCCACTCATAGCGCATCATCCGATTCTAGTACTTTTGTTACTTTGTTTTTTATGTGAAGATCAATACAAATTTATGATTTTGAAGTGACTGCTCCTGCACTCTTGCTCGTGGCTACCATCAGTTGCATAGCTAGGAGGCATGGGGGCAACCCCCCCCCCCCCCCCCCCCCCCCAAAAAAAAAAATTTAATTAAAAAAAATTAATAGGTACAATTAATAAATACAAAATAATAATTTTCAAAAACAGTAAAACAAATAAGAGGAAAATCTTTGCAAAAATAAAGACATACTGAAGGTGTGCCCCCCCCCCCCAACCAACCCAATCAGTCCAACCACACTACCCCACTACCTAACCTAACGCCTACGAGTCAATAATGTTTTTGCAACCAATAACCATCACATGAATAATTCCCTCTGGTGGGTCGTAAAGATAATAACTGAGGCAGACAGTTACTCCGTGCGTTCCTCCAAAGAATTCTCCAGATAGACGTTAAAGACAAGAGAAAGAGAAAATGATTTATCTTTTTTATGGAAGAGAAAGGCGTGAAAATGAGTAGAGGGGGAGGAAATTGAAGTAGACTCGGTTGGGCAATATACGGCCAAAGGTATGATAGGGCCGGATCTATGCGTCAAAGCAAGGGATTAGCGGCCGTAAAGTCTTTTAGTCGATACATTCATGAGTTCAGGGCAGTTCATTCATGTTGCCAGGGAACTACGCTTGAGCTTTTAGCGGGAGAGAGTTCAGAGTTGGGGATGGGGGGGGGGGGGGGGGGGGGGGTGGCGGGGGTATGAGGGGGGTCAACTGACTGAGACAAAAATATTTGTAGTTTGTTGGTCGCCATTGGATGAAGTAGTTGTTGATGTTTGTTGAATTGTTTTACTTTTTATTGATCAATTAGTTAATTTTTATTAATTAGTGCAGATGGAAACTAAGGATGAAACGAAAACACAATCTTATAAAAAAATATATGTACATGTACATGAACCTCCAACCATGGGAAGAGAAATAGTAATATTATTTGATTTAAGTAATGTTAATAATTTTAAAGATCTTATTCATAAGCAGTGTATGAAGTCAAAGATTATTTTCCCGAGCAAACTGAACCTTTCTCAAAACCCATTCTCTGCTGTCAGCAGTGTAAGAGTTAACATTCCATAGCAACCGATAGCAACAGACGGTTGCAACCCCCTGTTTGGATATAATGCCTATTACAAAGGCTGGAAAATGCATTGAATGGGCCTTTCCAAAAGTACTTCAAACATAAGGAAACTGACCAAAAGTATATAAATATAAATTGAAAAATGAGCAAAGAAAATAGGGTTTCTTTGAGATACAAACTGGAGACCTCCAGATTAGGGCCCTACCAGCTGAGCTATAGAAAGCCCTGGTGCTGTGTAGTGTTCGTCCCTGAAACCCCTTAAAGGGATAGTTGAGTTTTGATATAGAGGGCGCTACACAAAAAAAAAAAATTGTGAGATAATGAAAAACTGAGTGTCAAATTCGAAAGAGCATACAATTTTAATGACAGTATAAACTTTATTTGATCAAAATCGGTTCAGAAATGGCTGAAATATCCAAAAACATAACCATTTGTAATATTTGTGGGGCCCCACATTTATTTGATAATTTTGAACCAGCCGTTAAATTTTTTGTTTTTAAATGCTTCCTCTTTTCAAAATTTACAAAAGAGGTTTTTAAATAGTTGTTGATTATCTCTCTATCTAATCACTATTTCAACAAAACACCACATGCACAATATTTTATTTTAAATGGTTGAAACCGATGAGTGTTTAGAGAGCGCCCTCTTGAATTTTAACGGCTCTTTTTGAATGATAATAGGCTTTTTACTTAGTCATTTGTAATTTTTGTATTCCTTTCGAGCATGGTGGAGTTATAACTATTAGTTTGTAATGTAATGGTGCAGGTTATGGTTACTAAAATTCAGTTTGACCAAAACTGTACTCTCTTTACCAGAACTCAACTATCCCTTTAACTTTTCCCGAAGAAACATCTAAAAAGTACCAATGACCTCCTGTCCCAGCCTCCCATGGTTGAGCTGTGGTTTGAATCTTTGAGGCATCGTTCGTTGGTAGAAAAAAAAACAGGGTGTTAATGTGTCCTATGGCTCTCCAATTTCCCTGTTGTCATCGGGCTGAACTTTATCGGAATGTGTTTGTTGGTTAATGAGCGGGCTTCTAACCACATTCATGATCTGTATTTCCTCCACTAAGCTGCGCTTTCCCCTCCTTCCATCTTACAGTGGCGGCCGTAAAACTGATGCAGACATTTCAGAATCCGACTTATCTTCTGCCTGCTTGTAAGGATAGAAATTCAATAATACAAAGAGACTGGGGGGTCTCCTTATGTTTTTGTTGAATTCTGAACAACATTCAATAAAAAACAAAAACAAGCAAAGAATACATCTCTAAATTAATGTAAAATGTTTCACATAAGGGTGGCATGACTGTACTTTGGGGTTTCTTATGAATTTGCATAAAGGCATTCGTAAACCATATGAACCTTGGATAAATGTGACCCGTATGTTGGAAGTGTATGTGCTGTCGACTTTTTCGCGAAATAATTTCACGCCCACTGCGCTAACAAAGTGGTTACTTCAGGTAATTAGTCGTCATTATAACTTTCAGTCAACACATGACTTTTATTATTATTATAAGCATTGTTTGTTTTATGTTTCCAGTTCATGTTGATTCCGTCATTTGTGGCTATAAGTCATACATGACGGGCCCATTTTGTATGCAATAGATTGCACGATATTCATGCGCACGTAAAGGTACGGATACATATGGGACTATTAGTGTTTAAGTTCTCGCAGTTTTATTATGACAGAGATTGATTTTGTTTTTAGAGGTTTTTGTTCTTTCTATTTCAATATGAAGGAACATATTTTACATCTCTTTCAAATATAATCATCGCCATGGGAGACATAAATGTCTTTTATTTCTTTTTATGCAAGTGGAACATACAATTTACACCTCAAATTTTAGACACATAAATTATGATGTATGTATATTTTTTTGTTCATATCACAGTGTGACTCGCATTGAACCTTTATGTGATGATTTTGTCTGTTATAATTGAATTCCAGCGAACGGAGTAAATTATGAATGTTAACTTTTACATTTTCTTACACGTAGCTTTTATAGGCATTTTATAATGTGTTATTGAAGGAATTTCACTTTTACTTCTCATAGGCACATATTGTACAGTATATTGAATGAAGGCTGGTTTTATGAATTATCTTTTGTATGTAATCAAAACAAATGCTTTTGCTTCAATTAAGTATTCTTTAGAACCAAAGTAAATGTTGAATAATAAATGCTTCAGCGGTTTGCTAAGTTGGTAATGTTCATACAGCGTATCACCTTTTGATTTTGCAAAATTGATGATTCCACGATCAAATTTTTACCATGACGTTTTTTCTTCTTCTTCTGATATTGTATTTTAAAGATTGTCCTGCGTGGGGATGTAGAGGGCAGTCTAAACATGTGTAACTAGGCTAGTTTGTGCGCACTACGTAACACTGAGCCATTGTCTATTTCATCTTATAAAATGGGTAGAAGAATCCCTGCATTCTGATTGGTTAATTAGCGTGTAAAAGTTTTTACTGATGCATTTTACTTATAATGCATTTTACTTATGCATGGCTCACATTTTTTTCACCCATTTTATAAAACAAATGCTGCACAGGCATATTTCGTGGATCAGTAAGAATGGTCTGCACTCTTTTAAACTTTGGAAATGGTCTAAAACCCACGAGCGCCATTCCAAAGTTAAACTCGTGCATCCAATTCTTACCGATCCACTCAAGCCTGTGCATCATTTGTATACTGTGCGCAAGACATTCTCAAGATGGCACCGCATGTCTGGTTTACAAATCCAAACCACCTTTAAACCAGATTTTGTAAACATCTAGTATTACGATGAGTAACTTTCTATCTCAAAACCTAAAATCAAATCACTTAAATTGTAACAGATTTACGACGAGGACCATTGTTCTCGATGTTTCATCTCAATAATCACTGTAATAACAATTTGAAAAATAAATGAGTTGCCTTCTTGCTACAAGTGCGAAATGGGGTCCAATGTCATACCAGGCCTGTGGCCAGGATTTTTTAAAGGTATATGCCAGTTTTGGAAACGCCCCCCTCTCAAAAAATGAAATGGAAGCTCTTATTACCAATCATGTGAAAGAATATGTTTTTACTAATATGGGATGATACAAATTTTGCCTGGAAACCGCCTACTAATTGATATATTTGGTAAATTATCAAATCGATCCGCTGCGGATAGATATCGCCAACGCGGAATCGCGCATACGCTACGTGCAATTTGACCACGTGCGTTCGCTATACGGGCTTGTCCCTAGCTTGTCGATATCTCCAGTCAGGCGCGGACAGGTGCGAACGGGCGGTGGATTTATACATTTCACGGGCGGGTATTGGATTTCTTCCGATATTTCTGCATTTAACACATCATTAGGTTCAGATTTTACCACACAAGCCCTTTTTAGATACTTATTAAACAATATTGATCAATTATAAATGTTTTCTGTAACTTTCCCAAAACTGTTATTCATCTTTAAGGGGGGTGCGTAATTTACAAAAATGGTCACAGAGACAGAGACCAAGACCTGGTTTAGTTGAGTAAAAGCAGGTGGGGGGAGGGGTGATCATGGCCAAACAAATCATGCCGAGACCACTGATTTAGTAAGCAGGGACGGGGGGGGGGGGGGGGGGGAGGGGGGGTGGCCGAGACCGATTTAAAGATGAATAACAGTTTTGGGAAAGTTACAGAAAACATTTATAATTGATCAATATTGTTGAATAAGTATCTAAAAAGGGCTTGTGTGGTAAAATCCGAACCTAACGATGCGTTAAATGCAGAAATATCGGAAGAAATCCAATACCCGCCCGTTCGCACCTGTCCGCGCTGCTAGCGCTGGACTGGAGATATCGACAAGCTGGGGACAAGCCCGTATAGCGAACGCACATGGTCAAATTGCACGTATCGTATGCGCGATTCCGCGTTGGCGATATCTATCCACAACAGATCAATTTATAATTTTGCAAATATATCAATTAGTAGGCGGTTTCTTGGCCAAATGTATAATCCCATATTAGTAAAACTATATTCTTTCACATGGTTGGTAATAAGAGCGTACATTTCATTTTTAGGGGGTGGGGCATTTCCCACTACTGTCATTCACCTTTAATGTGGACCTTTCTGAATTGGGGGGGGGGGGGGGGGGAGATGCCCCCTGGCTACGAGCCTGCGTACTGTTGAGATACTGTTTCTTGGAAACAATATCCACAAAAAGGGGTTTATGTCAAGATCTCAGATTTTGATTAAAATGCTGCTTTATATTTCCGTCAAATACTAAGTCATCATGACATTTATCATTATGATCAGCATATTACCTGACAATTGACAACAAAATATGATACAACAGCCAAACCAACAACTATGTACTATATGGCAGTTCCTCGATTAGACATGAAAACCCGAAGGATGTATTAATTGAAAACTGTCATCAAAGTGTACTGTTTATCAAGCATTATACATTTCAAATAAATGAAAATTAGCATAGAAAATTGGGCTTTGGCTGAAATCAAAACCCTAGACCTCCTGGGCCCAAATTCCATATTCATAAAACCCAGCTAGCTTGGCTCCATGCTAAGTCCATTTCAGATCATACAGTTAAAGGGATCTAGTAACTTTGTTGACATGTGCAAAAAGTGATGAATGGTTGATGCAATGTATATTATTGTTATCTCATATGTCCACAGGGTATTGTGTGAAAATTTCAAGTCAAATGGACATTGCATGGCCAAGTAATGAGCGAAAATGCAAAATGATATTCAATAACTCACTGCACTCACTTTGTACACAGAAGAAAAACTCGCCCGAAGTTTTTCTTATCTGAATACTTCGATCGTACATATCTTTGTAACAAAAGGGAAATTTGAAACACCGAAACCTGTCCCATGATTTTATTGTTAATACGAATACAACAAGGTATGAGGGAACCGCTAGAATGAAAAATTTATTTTGAGGATTTGGACAATGTTACTAAGTCACTTTAAAGGGGACCACCAAGCAAAGAACAACACATAATTATATGTTTTGGTACCGTTGTGTGATATCAAATAGATGCCCAACATTTTGCATCTAGGGTTGTGTACTTCATAACAATGCAATTAATTACCACCACTTACGGAACCATTATTTTTTCATGGTTCCGTACGCGCCAAACATTTGCGAGTGCGCCATTCTATTCACGCTTACGTTTGGAGACAATAGAATCACGGACAAATAGAATCATGGTAGACAAAAGGTAGACTTCGTATGCAGACCCTTGAACACATGTTGTAGTATGGTGATGCTTTTTCCCAATTACCGTAAAACTCCGTGTATAAGACGCACTTTTTTTCCGTCGGAAAATTTTCAAAGTGGGGGGTGCGTCTTATACACAGGTACAGCAAAAAAATAAAAAATAAAATAAAAAAATAAAATTTAAAAAAAAATTTTAGAATTTTTTTTTGTTGGGACATAACACCCGGTAGTCATGTTTAATGCATATTAAACTGGTCTAGGGCATGACAAGAGCTTGATAAAAGGGGGAACATTTATCAAAATATACCTTTTTCCTACATAAATTATAGTGGTTAGCAAAACAAAATGAAAGTTTGTAAGCAGTAACACTGCTACTAATTGAATATTCAGATATTCATGAGTAGCAGCACTCATTTAATATTCAATTTTCTAAACAGTGGTTATACATTTTTCTCAACAAAAAAGTTATTAATGATTTTAGTATTTTGCATATTTAATGAGCATTGCTACCTCATGAATATATGAATATTCATGAAAAAAAATATTCTAAAAAAAAAAAATGTTTTTTTTTTTTTTTTTTTTTTTTTTTTTTTTAATAGAAAGTTGGGGGTGCGTTTTATACACGAGTGCGTCTTATACACGGAGTTTTACGGTATATATTTTTTCTGAAAACCTACTTTTCTGATTTTTGGGGTGTAATGGACTACTTAAAGGGGTAGTTTAGTTTTGGTAGAGAGGGCGCTGCACATCGCAATTTTTTTGTGAGGTAATTAAAAACTGAGTGTCAAATTTGAGAGAACATGCAATTTTAATGGCAGAATAAACTTTATTTGGTCGAAATCGGCCCACAAACGGCTGAAATATCAATAAATGTATCTGATCTTATAATTATTTGGGGCCCAAATAATTAACGGTTTTTTCAAAAAATTCAAAAAATGCTTCCACTTTCTCAAAAAATTTCGAAAGTGTTATTTAAGTAGTTGTTGATGTTCTCTCTATAAAATCAGTCTGGTAATAAAACATCACATGCATTATTGTCTATGGAAAATGGTTGAAACTGACGCCTTTAAAAAAGCGCCCTCTCGTGATCAAAATGGCTCTTTTTGAATGATAACATGCTTTTTACTTAGTCATTTTGCAAGTTTGTATACTTTTCGAGCATAGTGGAGTTATTACTATTAGTTTTGAAGGTTATTGTCCAGGTTTGGTTACTAAAGTTCAGCCTTACCAAAACTAAACTACCCCTTTAAAGGACAATGAAATTCAGACAAATTGTTGTATGCACTATACGACACTAAATATAATGAATAGTCTCTAAAAATTTGAGCACAATCGGTCAAGAAATAAGAAAACTATGGCTCTTTGAAAAAAGCCATGTTTTTCTTCGAGTGACTCAAATTGGCAACGCACTCTGGCAAAGTTGTGGACAACTCCCCATACATTTTGTACACAAAATTTCAGTTTTGTTCAATTTTCTCAAAATTTATGTTTACCCTTCATTCGAGTTCAACATATGTTTTGTAGAATGCTTTTATACATAACATATCATGAGTTGGGGGAATGGAAAAATGTGACTATGAAGAAAACTGTAAAAATGGGAACATTTGTGTACAAAACATATGGGGAGTTGTCCACACACTTATCAGAGTGCGTTGTCAATTTGAGTTCCCCATAGGAATAAATGGACATCTTCAAAGAGCCGTAGTTTTCTTGTTTCTTACCCGATTATGCTCTAACTTTCAGAGATTGTTCTTCTTAATCTCTTCAAGACTATGAAAGCAACATTTTGCTTGGGTTTCATTGCCCTTTAAGGTGTTACTTTTCTTTTATGAGAATATTATTTATATTATTTTTAGGTGGTGGTACCCTTTAAAGGGACTTAGTAACATTGTCCAAATTCTCAAAATCCGATTGGAATTCTAGCGGTTCCCTCATACCTTGTTTTATTCATATTAACAATAAAAGCATGGGACAGGTTTGGGTTTTTCAAATTTCCCTTTCGTTCAAAAGATATTTACGATTGAAGTGTTTGGATATGAAATTATATACGGGACCTTTTCAGCTGTGTACAAAGTAAAGTGCAATGAGTCACTTTGTATTTTCACTCATTTCTCGGCCAAATAACATCCAATTAACTTGAAATTTTCACACATTACTTTCTGGACATATCAGATCACACCAATGCACATTTTATTAACCACACATCACTTTTTTGCACTTGTCAACAAAGTTACTAGATCCCTGTAAGTGAGCAACAAGCAATTTTCCTGGTTCCCAACTAGGGTTAGCTGGGTTAGCTTTATAGACTTTACCTACTGAGTCAGCTGTAGTTAGCAACTAAAATATCACATGTTTAACACAGAGCCACATCATCCAATAGACTTAGCATGAAACTAAGCTAGCGGTGTTTTATGAATATGGGTCCCGATTGCTAAACCAGTGCTTTAACCAACAAGGTCCTATTGATGCTAGTCCTTCCCAAAAACCCTTTTCAATGCTCGTGGAGGTCTCGGGTTCAATTCCTTGTGAAGCCCAATTTTCTTTGCTCATTTTTGATGTATTTAATTTATATCCTGTACTCCTTTGTTTGACCTAACATTCAAACCTGCTCTAGCAACCACCTGTATTTAAAGACCACCTGCTTGTAAAGACCATTCTTTCTATAGATCTCCCTTGAGTGGTCTTAACCCCTTGACTACGGGAATCAAGTGGGCTCTGTACAAAGTCTATGGGGATTTCAGAATCTCGTAGTGAACGGGTTAACGGACAGGTCTTGTCGAGTGTGGAGATGTAAACTGCAGATCGCCATTTCGAACCAGGCCTAGTTTGCGCAAGGCATTCGCAAGATGGCACCGCATGTCTGATTAACGGATCCAAACCACCTTTATAAAGGGGACCACCACGCAAAGAACAACACAGGCTTTTATGTTCTGGTACCTTGTTTGATATCAAATAGATGTCCAACACTTTGCTATTAAAGGGATGTGTGATTTAAAAAGCATGCAACTTGTTGGTGGAATGCACTACTATTTGATATTACTTTTCATTTGGGGGGTGTTGGTTCCCTTTAAATTTATGACTTCCATACAACGATTTATTTTCATGAAGAAAGATGATAATGTTATTATTTTTATTTTGTTTGGTTGCTTTGCAGCAGGTCAGCAAGCACAACTCGGAGCCCAACAACAACCTGGTGAGCAGCAGCGCCGACCTGGAGCACCACCAGGCCAAGGGGATGGAGGACCCCAACATCGTCTCCTCCACGTCGCAGATGGAGGGGTCGCCGGCGGCGATGGGCCTGGCGCACCCTATAAAGGATGAGGAGGGGGCGCAGGGGGGAGAAGAGGACGTCCCTGTGGTCACCGACTGCGAGTGGGGGGAGTGCCAGAGAAAGTTTGACACCCTTGAACAATTGGTGCAGGTATGAACTTGCAAAAGATCATCATATAATGCTCACCAATCATCATCATTGTCATCACCATTGCCATCATCATCATTGTCATCACCATTGCCATCATTGTCATGGACACTGTCCTTGCAATCATCTACAATGCCATCACCATCATCATCATCATCATCATCATCATCATCATCATCATCATCATCATCATCATCATCATCATCATCATCATCATCATCATCATCATCATCATCATCATCATCATCATCATCATCATCATCATCATCATCATCATCATCATCATCATCATCATCATCATCATCATCATCACCATCACCATCACCATCATCATCACTGTCATTGTCATCATCATCATCAATGACAGAGTCATCATCAATAACTTAGCCATCATCATAGCTCAAACCCCTCTCTATTTTTATACTCTGTATACTTTAATATTCTTTTCTAAAGTGCTTAGAGGCTTGTTTGCATTAAGTGATATATATAAATTTGTCATATTATTATTATTTTCATATTTATTTTCACAAGCAATATTTAATCTTAGATAACATCATCATTACCATCAACATCATTATCATCACCATCATCATCGTCCTTGTTGTCTTCGTCATCGTCATCATACTTTAATATCGTCATCATCATTTATTTGATACCATCAGCAGTATCATCTGTCAACAAAATTTTTGTTGGCATTGTGGCATTATCATGATAATCATCATTATCACTTACCTTACTGTAATCATAATTTGTCAATGTTTCATGTAATTATTTTGATTAAAAGAAGGCAAAGAAAATGGGATTCCAATGGGATCCCGTTGGAATCCCATTTTCTTTGCCTTCTTTTAATCGCAATATATTTCTGGTCAGTTTCTCTATATGTTTGAATTATGTAATTATTTTATCTGTTTTGGTTTGTTTTTTTTACTTGGCAGCATATCAACAACGACCACATCCACAACGAGCGAAAGGAGTTCATCTGTCGGTGGCGGGACTGTATCAGGGAAGAGAAGCCATTCAAAGCGCAGTACATGCTGGTCGTCCACATGCGGAGGCACACTGGCGAGAAACCACACAAATGCAGCGTAAGTAGTAATAATAATGATAATAATAATAAGATTTAGTAGATATTTACATAGCACAAATTCCAAAAGAGCCTCTAAGCAATGCAGGAATTTTTAATTTTAGGGGGCTACTTTTCCAATCTGATGGATATCCAGAAATTGTTCACATAATACCTAGATGGTAATTGTAGGGGCTACCTACTGATTTCAGGGGGCTATTTGGAAAATTAGGGGGCAAAATCGCCCTCAGCCCCCATATATTTCCTACCCTGCCTCTAAGAGCTCGTTAAAGGGGACGTCCGGACGATTTTCAGCAGTTTCCAGGGGAAAGTACAATATTTTAGGAGTCTAACCTTTTTCCCATCAGAATCATTCACAATCAGTTTTCGAAAAAATAAGGTAATTCTTCTTGTTTGAATCGGCCGCGAGCAGCCTCGAGTAGAATCTGTCCCAGGATGCATTGCGCATGACGTAGCAGCCTCACTTTCATCAGCCCTCTGCCGCAAAATTTGCAGCCCGCGGTCGTCCGGCCGCCCGCCAGCGCAGCACAGGCAGCTGAACCGCTGCTGCGCGGCGGCTTTATCCGATCGAATTTCATAAAGCGGTCTGCAAAAATGCAGTGTTTCGCGCTCAAATTCGTCTTTTTATACGGCAATAAAATGACAAGCATCGATGCTTTGCTGGATTTATGTAACAATATTTACGGAAATATAGTTACAGAAAATTCAGAATTACCTCAGTTTTGAGCAAAATATTACTTTTCCCGAAGTAAAACATTCAAAACTCAAGCGCTTGTTACGCGAACGAGACTTTCACTAAGCGATTGAAAATAGCAGAAAATCAGATCGTTTGCGAACGTTGCCAATTTCTGGGCTGCGATATCATGTAACGTGTAGTATGCGTATCATACACGTAGTCTACCCCATTCGCAAATTGGCAACAAAAGAGTGCTAGGTTCAGTTCATCTGGTCCGAGCCAGTTAGGAAATTATCGGGAGATTATTTTTTTGCCGTTTTGCAGGTAATTGTTCTCGTATTTGTTTTAAAAGCCTTGCAAACATGTAAGTAAAATAAGAGATAGTCTAGAATAGGTGCGATCGTGATAATCTTGCATTTTCGTTCATTTTCGGCACTTTTTAAGAGTGCAACTTACAAGGCAGTTGGCGCGCTAGCTAGCTACCTCTCTCGCAGCGCGGGGCCTGCCGAAACTCTGGCAGACCTTCTAGTGCTCACTCCGGCTCGAAATGATCCTCACAGACGACTCGATTCCTGCAATATTTGTACGTTTTGACGTCAAATGTGTCAATTCCAATGTTGGCGAGCCATCTAGCGCACCTTTCCCTCTCATTTGCTGGGTTGGGAAAAAACTCCTTTTCTGGCCATTGCCTGGCTTATTCGAACATCCAAATGCTTGACACATCGGCATTTTAGCAAGCGAAGTGAAGCAAAATATAGCAGCCGTACCGCGGTAGCGTGCGAAAAGTGAGGCTGATACGCCACGCCGTCACGTGATCTTTCTTGCTAGCGTACAGAAAGTGAACAGTTACGATTCAAAACTAGTGACACTAAAAATTCGATTGTGACAGGTTTGGAGGGTGTTTTTTATTAAAAGTAGGTAGATTTGGTCTTTGATTTATGTAGATTATGGTAGAATTTTTTACAAATCGTCCGGACGTCTCCTTTAAGTGTACACATAAACAAAAGTACATGTTAAGCCCACTGCACACATTTGATTGATTGTACGATCAAACAATTGAATCATGAAACTTTATGCTACAGGAGGAGTAATTGTTTGAATGAAATTGATTGAATGTGATTCTTCGTTCTTGCAATTTGAGGGGTGTAGCCGGGTGTTATTTAAGAGCTTTCGCTAAAAGGACGGTACAGGAGAGGTCGTTCGAGAAACTAGATCTGCGCATGCATGTACCTCGAGCTAACATTGTCTTCCTTGATAGCACAACGGTTTTCGGGCAACTTAACGTTACGTCCGTTCCCTCCCAGGATGGTAGCGACTGAATCGCCAACATTTGCATGCACATGTGACCCCTCATCCACGGGTCACTGCACTCTAGCCATGAACATCCCCGTAATCGAGACGGGAGTATATCTCGGTTGAATGATTTCTACCGTCGTCTTCCTCTTACATACATCAAAACGAAAGCTCTCTATTCTCGTCTGGTGAACCCAAAGACTCACTTATTTACGATTAGTTGTAAAGCTTTTTGTTACCGAGACCCAGATGTGACATGAAGAGCAATTGGTTGTGATCATAATATCAGATGTTGATTAATCAACTTATCATATAGTTATATATGAGGATATGACATGAGGAGTGACTGTTTATGATTGATGTGTTGCTTTGTTCTTGCAGTTTGATGTGCGAAGCAAGGCTTATTCTTGTCTGGTGAACCCAAAGACTTATTTATCTTCAATTAATCGTAAAGCTTAAAGTTATAGAGCCCAGTCATGACAAAAGTAATAATATTTTGTGATTCATGCATTGCTCTGTTCTTGCAGTTCGAGGGATGTAGCAAGGCGTACTCCCGTCTTGAGAACCTAAAGACTCATCTCCGGTCGCACACTGGGGAACGGCCCTACGTGTGTGAGTTCCATGGCTGTACCAAGGCCTTCTCCAATGCCTCGGACAGGGCCAAGCACCAGAACAGGACCCACTCCAATGCTGTAAGTACATCACCACCACATATACATGTATACAATATCATTGGGCGAGTGTGAGATGGGCGGTAAGTCCGTTTTTGGCAAAATTGACATCTGCATACCATCTTGAACGTCAGAGCCTTCTCTATGCGATACCAAATTTTCAGATAAGAATTATTGCTAATTTGGGGAATATTTATTTTAAAAATTAAATTTTAAAAACACAAGGAAAGATAGAGCTAAAATCTGTTTCTACCAGCCTCCCAAACTTTGAACATGATTATTTCCTAAATACAAAAAAAAAAAAAAATGTAACACCCATCTCTTTCTCAACCAATGACTTCAAATCCATACAAATACCAATAAAAGAATCATGCATTCATGTTTACAAACAAAACAGGTCATCCATAGCTTTACACGGTGACTTTATAAGAGTTTCTTAGCACCTGGTCATGTATATTCCTGATCCCAAACAAGTTTCATCATTTACAATGTCAAATTTTCTTTGCTTTTTCGTTCTCCAGAAACCATACGCTTGTAAAATCACTGGTTGTACCAAGAGATACACGGATCCGAGCTCGCTTCGAAAACACGTTAAGACGGTCCACGGCCCCGAGGCTCACGTTACCAAGCGCCAGCGGAGCGACAAACGAGACCCGGGATCAGGTCCTGGCGCCGGTATTGGTGCAGAGGATAAAAGCTCAAGGAAGGCTGATGATACTGACAAACCAAGCCCTGGCCTTAGCCCTGGTCTTAGCCCTGGCCTGAGCCCTGGTCTTGGTACAGGGGTTGGGAGCAAGGCACCGGTCAACACTACTAGACACACAGCGCAGAATTCTACCAATAACAACCGGGTGAGTACACCCATGTATATTATTGAGATGATAATCTTGCTTCTTAGTAATGATTATTTCATACAATGCCCGCTACCCAAATGTTCTCAACATAATTATGTAGAAAGAAATACTTCCAGTGCATGTACACTCTTATAGTAATATTTGTGGGCTTTAAAGGGGTAGTACAGTTTTGGTAAGGCTGAACTTTAGTACCCCAAACCGGGACAGTAACATTATAAAATAATAGTTATTACTCCACCATGCTCGAAAGGTATACAAAATTACAAACGACTATGTAAAACGCCCGTTATCATTAAAAAAGAGCCATTAAAACACAAGAGGGCGCTCTCTAAAAAGGCATTGGTTTAAACCATTTTTCATACAAAATAATGCATGTGATGTTTTATTGAAATAATGATTAGGTAGAAAGATCATCAACAAATATTTAAAAAACGCTTTTGAACATTTTTGAAAAAGTGTATGCATTTTAAAAAAATTTTGAAAAAATCATCTAATTATTTGGGACCCAAATAATTATAAGATCAGATATATTTATTGATATTTCAGCCGTTTCTGGACCGATTTTGACCAAATAAAGTTTATTCTGCCATTAAAATTGCATGTTCTCTCAAATTCGACACTCAGTTTTTCATTACCTCACAAGAAATAACTAAACTACCCCTTTAAGCAAGGCTCTGATCAACACTATAATACACTCAACACCAAATTGTAACAATAGTGGGGGGATGACTAGGAAAATAATAATTTCTTAGAATGCCTGATACCCAACTGGGCCCATGTTTATAAAAGCATGATAGTCCTCAACTAGTGTTAGCTGGTTTAGTTAACACTTAGCATGAAACTAAGCTAGGTTTTTTGTATTAATATGGACCCAGGTCTCTACATTTGTAGAAACTAAATACATTCCCCTTTTTGCTGTTTTCCAGGCCCAGAGCGTTCCCCAGGAGTGCAAGAACGGCGGGCACCTGAATGCCCCCATCCATGACTACAGCACGTCACCGCACAACGACAGCGGTGTTGAGATGAACGCCACGGGGGGCAGCATGGGTGACCTGACGACCATCGACGACGACCGACTCCTCATCCAGGACGACCAGATCAGCTCCAACGTCGGCGGCGATAACGAGGAGGGGCGCAACCAGCAGTGCAGGACGGGGAGGAGAGGAGGGGGCGGAAGGGGGAGCGTGACGGTCACCTCAGCGCCGATGCTAACGGGGAGAACGACGAGTCCCTACTCGGAGAAGTCCCTCAAGAGTAAAGTTGGGATCATGGGATCCAACAACAATCGGCTGGCGCACAGGGTCAAAACCAGCATGCCTATCTTGCCGCAGATGCCACCCCCGCCCCAGTTACCTCCCCAGCTGCCAGCTATCAACAACAACTGTAAGTTCTGCAGGCTTATCGCAGTACATATATACAATTTGTGACCGGCTATAGCAAAACCCGGCACTTGTCTGTATTTTATGTTTTGAAGAAATGGGCATTTTAAAAAGACCTAAGATTGTAAAATTGAAACAATCATATCTTCGCCAATTATTGACCAATTAGTTAGAACAAAGCATCAAATAAAAGCTTGTGATTATGCCTTTGTAATAGTATGAAAATCCTCATTTTGATTTTTACTGACAAGTGCCGGGTTTTGCTATAGCCGGTCACATTTGGTCCTTCAGTGGAAACTCTTCAATATAACAAAGTCCTTGGGATACCATATTTGCTGGTGTAATACCTTCACCTTTTTTGTTTGGGAGAAAAGCCTGGAATATTTAGTTTAATTATGTTACACTGATCCCCAGCACAGTTTGATCATCGAGAAAATGTTTTTTCCCCCTTAAAATTGACAACCCAAAGTCGGGGGTGCAGTTAATACACAGATGCGTTTTATACACAGACAAATACAGTAATTGAAATATCTTGTAGCGTGTAACTTGTAATATCAAGGTTATACGAAACAGAAGACTAGAGACCAGCAATATTAGAGACCAGTCTTTCAGAAGATCAAGAAATTAAACAAGATGTTTACAGCACTATATTTTGAATGGCTGTGTGAGGCTCTCAGGCTTTACATGACCTCTGCTTCTTCTAGACTTAACCTTAACCCATAATCTGTTTTATTTGTTGGTTAAATACATTAGACAGAGCTTGTTAATTGTATGTTTTATGCCTCCGCCAACGAAGTGGCCAGAGGCATAATTATTTTAGATTCACTTATGAATAGCATATATCGATGAATTAAACTTGCTGAGATTTAATTTTCTCTGTTGTTTTTCTGCTCTACAGTTGGCATGGAATTCAAGCCAAAGGACCGTACGATTGAGAAGCTTATCTTGGAAGAGCGATGTGACAGCTCGCAGTCCATGACGAGTAACCTGGGTAGTCTACCTGAGGACCTGAGCAACAGACGGGGTAGCAATCACAGCACCGTCAGCTCCTACTTCAGTGGGCGATCATCGGAGGCCTCACCATTCTTCCTTGGCAGTCAGTTCTCCAGCCGCCGGTCAAGCCAGACCAGCTCCTACATGTCTTCCTTGTCTTCCAGAAGGACGTCGGGGGCGTCGCAGTGGTCCGGCCACATGAGCGTCAACTCACCGTACGATCCCATCTCAGTGGGTTCATCCAGGAGGTCCAGCGATGCAAGTCTCAATGGTCCGACAGGACTTCCAGGGTTGACGCTGCAGCAGCAGCGACACCTACAGGCACGCTATGAACAGGCCATCATGCAGCAGAACAGCATGGATGATCGGTTTGGGATGACGCCGTCCCCCATGCCCCCTCCTGGGTACAGGAGACTGAGCGGTGTGTCCAGCATGCCACCCAACCCTCCCAGGACTCCTCTGCCTAGTCAGATCCCTGGCAATGACATGCGAAGAGGAAGCGATCCACTGAACCAGCCCAGGAGACTCGGCTCATTCAGCAACAAGCAGCCTCTCCCGATACCGGAGAACATGAAGACCTTCAAGCCAGCATTCCACAACATCCAGCATCCCCCGACGATTCACGAGCAGGAGGGTGGTGGCATGAGGGAGCAGGAGTGGTCGGATATGGCTCCGTATGGACAGCAGCCGCAGCAAGCCCTGCAAGAGAACATGGACACGGGAGGGGCTGGTGGGCCGGAGGAGTTCATGCTGCCTGATGAGATGGTTCAGTTTCTGGATGATCAGCAGAAGCAAGATATGCAGTGGAACGGCCAGTGCCCCACAGTGCCTGAACGTGAGACTGCTGATGCATATGCCAACCAGCATTCAGCCAACAACCAACCCCTCATGCAGGGGGGCTATGCAATGCAACATAATACCAACATGAATATGGCAGCCCAGCATCACCAACACCAGCAGCATCAGCAGCAGCAACAGCCGCAGCATCAGCCGCAGCATCAGCAGCAGCAGCATCAATACAGCACCCAGGCTGCTGGCTACCCCCACCCAATGAAGCAGGAGAACAGACACATGTCTGGCCACCACCAGCAGCAGCAGGTCAACTGCAGCATGCAGCAGCCCTTGGCCATGGAGATGTCACCAGGGTGCAACCAGGTGACCAGCAGCGGAGATGTTGTGGTCAGCAACCCTTACCAGCAGCAGTCCACCGGCCAGGGTCCACCACCCCGCCAGCAGCAGCAGCCACATCCGCCGCACATGCAGGGTATGGAGTGTGACAACGACCCGATGGCCAACATGCTGGCAGCGCTCAACTCGGACGCGCTGGACCATGTCCAGCAGATAGTGCCAGAGACGATGGAGGACGAGGTAGCGGGCAATGGCAAGCTCGCCTACGACTCTCAGGGTGTGGGCAGCTACCCGCAGCCACCGCCGGACAACATCAGCGGCATCAACCCTGCTATGGCTAACATGGCCGTGAGCGATATGTCCTCCATGATGACCACTCTGGCCGAGGAGAACCGCTTCCTGTCTCTCATGTGAGAAGCGAGCTCTATCAAGGTTAATCCCTTCAATGTATGAGGAGAACCATTTCCTCTCTCTCATGTTATAAGAGAACTTTATGAGGGTAAACTCTTGTCTGAGGAGAGTCTCTTTATGTTTCTCACTTAAGAAGCAAACTCTACCAAGGTTAAACTCTTGTACGAGAACCACATCCTATCTCTTTGAATGCAAACTCTCTAGGTTTTAACCTCTTTTACGTATGAGGAAACCATTTTGTTTCTCATATAAAAGCAAACTTAACCTTTTGAATATATGAGCAGGACCTCTTCTCGTCTTGTATGTGAAAGCAAACTTTCTAGGGGTTAACTTCTTGAATGTATGAAGAGAAACTACTTTGTATCTCTCTTGTGAAAGCTAACTCTCCAGGTGTTGACCTCTTGTTAGAAGGAGAACAGCTGCCCATCTCTCATTGAGATGCCAACTCTATAGGGGGTTGAACTCTTGTCAAGGAGCAGGCTTCCATCTGTGCATGTGAGTTACTGAGGCAGTTGAACAATGTGCTATACCCCTTTGTGTGCTATCAAAGTTTAGATTGTTTCATACAATGATGTGTCAAGTGCCTTGGATTACATGTGGTATTTATGTTGTATGACCAAGGTTGTTATTAATAATCAAATTTCTATTCATTGCCCAGAATATTTTACAACAAATGAAGTCACAGAAATATTTTTGAAATATATGAACGGGTGAAATTAAGTCACATTTTTTTAAAGCTGTTTTTATTCAATCTCTTTGTATAGAAAACTTTTGACATGTACATGTAATATTACTACATGTATTATCTTTTTAAATACATCTTAGTCTTTTAAAAAGAAAAGTAATATAAATGATCACGACATGTAGCTTAAAGTGCATGTAAATTACATTTTTAACATTGTAAAACAAATATTATATTGTGTGTGTGCTATCAAACAATTTGGTCCCCTTGGATATGAACATGGGACAACCTTGACCCGTTATGTATACATTTTCACTGAAGTTGAACTTACTATTACTTGTGCCTTAATTTGTATTCATAGAATGTGTGCTCTTAATAAATAAAAATGTGTATAAGTTTGTAGCAAATGTATACGTGCATGTATACCAAATAACTTAGCCATTATTATTATCATACCACCTTGTGCTAAGAGCAATTGTATATGTGACCAGTATTATTACTACGGAAACATTTTGTTTCACAATACCATTTGTGTGCTTCTTTTAATCTCCTATATGACCGTAAAAGAAATCTTTATGTTTTCTGGCAGCAATTTCTACCCTGCCAGCCATATTTACTTCAACTCGCCATACTTACCTATCTCAGCTTAACATCGGTATTCACTCGAGTGGGACAAATAGCATTATTAAACTGAGAGGGCTGAATATAGATAATATATTCACTTTTAGGTATTATCTTCTTCTCTGGTGTGATATTAAAGTTCAAATATTTAAAAAAAGCCCAGATAAGTTTTTGCATCAGAAAAAAAAAAGCATGAACTTGATTTTGCCAAAATTGCAAGAAATCGAGTATAGATTTGTGAAAAGCCAATTAATTAAAATGTAGAGTATCAAGAGGCTAAATCTGTTTGTTGTTAACCTTTTCCCTTCGTGATTCTAAAATCTTCATAGCTTTTTAGAAGCTTTGACCATGGGAACAGGTACAATGTGCAAATCATATTTTGTAGGAGGGATTCTTTAAGCCAATGTTCTGAGAATGCTCGAAACAGGGATGCCAATTTCATACAAAAACATGAATTTATGCCCTGCTCATCATCCACATTTCCCCAAATGAATTGGGTAGAAAAAAAAAACAGTTTTCAGTTCCTCGACTGAGTCATAAGTAAATAAGATATGATATCCCCATTACTTTGTTTACTACTAATTAGCCATTAATCAAATTTTCAATTATGCCTCTTTACGCTATGATGCTCAAAGTATGCCGCCTAGCTATTGTTTGCACATGAATAGAGAGAGGCAAAGCGTGTGATTTAGCCCACTCAAGTTTACTCATGCGCAAAAGCGGGGTTGATTACAAAACAAAAATATGCTACAGTATATTTCACTAGCTAATTAAAACCTTATGTTGACTAAATCATGATTTGAATTCACAGCTAATGTTGGCTAAATTATTATTTGTTTTCTCTCCTCACATTGTTACTGTCTATATTCATCTTACAATTATGCAATTTCAAATGCAATTCTGATATCAAATAGTGCCTATTCAGTGAATTTAAATTACCTCAAATATAACCTCCATAGACATCCACGGGAGTTTTTTTGTTGGGACCCTTCCTGAATAGTAAAGTTAAGTTTACGTAACAGAAGTTGGTAACAGAATTACGATATCCCAACATTGAAAGATTTACAACAAATAAGTAGTACTAGTAGAAGTATTCAAATTAAAACCAGTATGGAAGAGTGAGTAAAATCTTATACTTGTAGGAGGAAATTAATTTGAGAAATCAAGTGTACCATGCCAAACTATTTGATGTCCAGCCATTAAAGTATTCAAATAAAACTAGAATTTGAGAGAAAGTAAACTAAAACTCAGAAGTATTCTACTTGTAAAGAGTGTATTGAATTAGGAAATCAACTGTGTCTTAGGTTGCTAATGCTCAATTCTTTTATATCCAGCCATTAAGTATTCAAATAAAACTAGTATTGGAGAGTAAGTAAACTCAAACCTTAAGTATTCTACTTGTAGGTGTGTATTGAATTGAGAAATCAAGTGAACCATGCCAAACTACTCGATGTCCAGCCATTAAAGCATTCAAATAAAACTACAATTTGAGAGAAAGTAAACTAAAAACCAGAAGTGTTCTACCTGTAAAGCGTGTATTGATTTAAGAAAGCAACTGTGGCTTAGGTTGATAATGCTCAATTCTTTAATATCCCGCCATTAAAGTATTCAAATAAAACTAGAATTTGAGAGAAAGTAAACTAAAACTCAGAAGTATTCTACTTGTAAAGAGTGTATTGAATTAGGAAATCAACTGTGTCTTAGGTTGCTAATGCTCAATTCTTTTATATCCAGCCATTAAGTATTCAAATAAAACTAGTATTGGAGAGTAAGTAAACTCAAACCTTAAGTATTCTACTTGTAGGTGTGTATTGAATTGAGAAATCAAGTGAACCATGCCAAACTACTCGATGTCCAGCCATTAAAGTATTCAAATAAAACTACAATTTGAGAGAAAGTAAACTCAAAACCAGAAGTGTTCTACCTGTAAAGCGTGTATTGATTTAAGAAAGCAACTGTGGCTTAGGTTGCTAATGCTCAATTCTTTAATATCCCGCCATTGAAGTGTTCAAATAAAACTAGTATTTGAGAATGTATAAATTCAAACCTTAAAGGGAAAGTTGAGTTTTGGTAGAGAGGGCACTAGACTACTTAATTGGTTTGTGAGGTAATGAAAAACTGAGTGTAAAATTTGAAAGAGCATAATATTTAAACAATAAAATCATCTTTGTTTGATCAAAATCGGTTCAGAAACGGCTGAAATATCCATAAATATAACAATTTGTAATAAACCCGGGGCCCCGGGTTTATTAGAGAATTTTGAACCAGCCGTTAAAAATTCAAAAAAATGCTTCCTCTTTTCAAAAAAGTTACAAAATAGGTATTTAAATAGTTGTTGGTTATTTCTCTATCTAATCACTATTTCAACAAAGCATCACATGCACAATATTTTATTCAAAATGGTTGAAACCGATGAGTGTTTTGAGAGCGCCCTCTTACGTTTTAACGGCTCTTTTTGAATGATAACATGATCTTTACTACGTCATTTGTAATTTTGTGTTCCTTTCTAGTTATAACTATTAGTTTGTAATGTAATGATGCAGGTTTTGGTTACTAAAATTCAGTTTCACTAAAACTGTACTCTCCTTACCAGAACTCAACTATCCCTTTAAGTATTCTACTTATAGGTGTTTAGTGAATTGATGGAAACCAAGTGAACCATGCCAAACTATTTCATGTCCAGCCATTAAAATATTCAAATAAAACGGGAGAGTAAGTAAACTCAAACCTTAAGTATTCTACTTGTTGGAGGGAATTAAATTGAGAAATCAAGTGTACCATGCCAAACTCTTTGATGTCAAGCCATTGAAGTATTCAAATAAAACTAGTATTTGAGAATTTGTAAATTCAAACCGTAAGTATTCAAATTATAGGTGTTTATTGAATTGAGAAATCAAGTATACCATGCCAAACTCTTTGATGTCAAGCCATTTATTAAATATATTGAAGAGAGAGTAAACTATACTTGTATCAGGGAAAGTTTTTAATATTATACTTTATTACGGGGGCTACTTTTCAGACATTTCAGTCTGAAAATTGCACTCTGAAATTCAGTTTGAAATGAACTCTATGCAAATTTACAGAGGCTCTTTTGTGACTTTCAGGAGCTCTTATAGGAACTTTAGGGACTAAATGTGACAGGCTATTGAAGAAATTGGCATTTTACATTTGCATAATGTGTGTAAAAGACTTATGATTGTAAAATTGAAACAATCATATCTTCGCCGATTATTGACCAATTTGTCAGAACAAAGCATCAATTGAAGGCTTGTGATGAGGCCTTTCTAATGGTATGAACATCTACATTTTGATTTTTACTGACAAGTGCAGGGTTTTGCTGTAGCCGGTCACAAATTGCCCAGAGCCCCCATATATTTTGTTCACTGGTGTGTATTAACTTGAGAAATGAAATGTACCGTGTGTAGGTTGCTAATGCCAAAATACCTGATGTGCCTATATTAGATTCCAATACAAATATGACATAGCAATTTAGGAAGGATTTTATAGCAGTATTCAAACGTCTTATTTGTCTAAATTGCCAAATTGCAAGAAAGTGTGCTAAAAAAATACCTTTAACTCTTATTTCTTTTTGTATGCATATTAATATAGTTGTATTAAGTATTCTGGTGCTACCATAGTATTTTTTATATAATACTTGATGTTTTTTTAATCCAAGGTACATTTTTATCTACGGTATGTGCCTTCATCGTCAGTTTGTGAGAATCGTGTGAATCTGAATTTGGATAGGAATTGTATTTTTATATGAATGTTTTACAAAGAACTACTTGATGATAAATAATATTAGGTGCACCTTTAATATACTAGCTGTTTTTATGGATACATGCAAAGATTTTTTCTTCCAAATTCTAATTTATTTTTTTCTATTTTTTTATTTTGATTAAATTTGTAATCTTTTTGCTACTTTTTGTCATGAATTATTAAGGGGAAAACTGGCATGATTCGTCTGTGATTTTCATGTCCCAAATAATCTAATGTTTTAGTCGTTCCCTGGATAAGATTCTTTCCACATGGAAAGCATGTGCAAAGAAGTTATTTTTTTTACCTTTTTAGTTGGAATTATCTTTCTTGTGATATATCTGAACATGTTGTCCAATATCATTCATAGACAAGTGCTCAATAATTTGTTCATTCTGTTCCTAAATACTTTATTTATGAGCGAAGAAAATAGGGTTTCTGAGGATTCGATCCCGAGACCTCCGTATTGCTAGACTGGTGCTCTTAATCTAAATATTTTAGCCTGAATTCTCATCAGTGGCACAACTTTAGTCTGGGCTAAAAAGACAACTAACAGTAACCGTTTAAACAGTTTCACACCTGCGGAATTTCTTTATCCCATTGATGGTTGTCATGTGGCACCCGAGATATTCTAATTGTTTTTTGTTTTTCGTTAACCAATCAATCGCTTAGTTCTGATTAGGCATCAGTACAAAGGGTCGTTTGACATTCCAGTCGTAGTATAACCAGTCACCAGTAATACTATGCCTGGGTGATCCAGGATGCAATATTATGTGTGGCCGTTTTTACTATGACTGGAATGTCAGGTGACACTTTGTCTGGATACTTTTGCAGAGGGATTGCATTGATACATGGATGATGAAGACAGGGCTAGTCAAATTTCACAGGTGTGACATGGTTTAAACAGTTACTGGTGAATTCTGCCGTCTGGAATAAAGTTGTGCCACTGAAAGAATGTGGGCCTTTATATATGAGCACTAAAATTGCTGTATCTATTTTATTGTTTTGCTGTGTTGAAACAATGTATGCCAATTTCTACTTAATTCATAAACTTGTGTCTCTATTGAGTATCGGGAATATTTTCTCTGTCGAAGTAATGTCCGATAATTTATTCTCCGTTTTCTTGTGGAAAACACTGATTTTGTAAATTTTACTGATATATTTCACTCATCAGTCGGTGGAAGGATAGGTGAAATGAAACGTTTGTTTTTTTAATTTGTAGCTGACAATGTTTACTTATTTGATTTGATTTTTTTTACAAGTTGTAAATATGTATATTTGTTCGCATGTATTTCTTTTTTTAGGCTGACGATGCCATGACTTACCACAGTATATTTTGTTTCCTGAGAATTTATGGAAAAGGATATTTCATTTACGTTGTCTCTGGTGCTAAAGGTCTGCCGTATATTGGGTGCTTTTTGACCCGCCCGTCCACTTTTAGACTGGACAGATGACGTCATGGCTCAAGCCATGTGCATATTCTGTACGGGGGGGGGGGGGGTCACTCACATACGCAAGTGCTACCCACCCATGTCCATCAACCCTCTGAAATGGACCTCTTGATGAAATGACGTGAGAACGGATATGCGGCGCATATAATGCTTCATCCGTGATGACGTCATGTCTCTCTCTACTTGGTGGACTTGTTATCGAAAAGCCTCTATTATGTCTTGGAATTCTCCATCTGAAAATGCCGTGAATTGTTTTGTTAATCCAGCGATGTATCGGCTGCAGTATGCAATTCCCATGAAGCGAACTAATCAGCTGTTGAGAGACTCGAAAGAATTCACATGAAGTGCTCTTTTAAGTGTTATAAAGAGCCGACGTAACGAAAACCCTCTTTATTGAGCAATGTATCTTTGATGGTCCAAGCTCTTTTATTGTTTTGGGTTTTTTATGATACTGATAAAACAAGATACTAGTAGCTGATATAAAATGGTAAATCCATGAATGTATAAAGTGAATGATCATGAATATAATATATTAAAATATATTGTTTCTAATATAGTTCACATGTTCCATCAAAATAGTATCATTTTCGAGACAAAGAATATGAAATGTGCAGGCTTTTCATACAAATTTTGTTTGACCATGCATACTGTAGTCTACGTTTGATTGTGGGGGGGATGGGATCATATATTGGTCATAAAATTATGAATCAGAAATTACATAATTTTGTGGCTTTGAATTACCTTTGCAAATAATATTTCTTGAAGCATTTATGTTGCTTTCTTGGTATTTCCGTGACATGACTTCGGACCTTGCGGTTGCTCTTCTTGTAACTTGTATTGTCACGCATAAACCTGGGGGTGTGTTTCACAAAGATTCTAAGTTGAACTTAACTCTAAGTTGGACCTAACAATTATGGAAAGCCATTTGTAGCCATGGAATAAAACATATTCAAAATTTTTTTAAAATTTAAAATTCACATATTTAACATCCAACAAAAAAATATATCAATTGTGTCAAGGCACCTTGATAATAACAAATATAACTGATTTTCTATTAAACTTAATGCCTTTTCAAAAGAACTGTTTCAACAATTAAACAAGTAGAAGAAGAAACTAAATGGCTCTCCATAATTGTCAGGTCCAACTTGGTGTTAAGTTCAACTTAGAATGATTGTGAAACACCCCCTCCTGAAGAAAATGTGATGTATTCTGCTGCCTTCGTGTGGAAGAAACCATGTCGTGAATAATAGATTACAATGTTACACTGTGAGCTTATTTTACATTGTTCCATGTAATAGACGACGGAAAAACTCATTTTTATGAAACTTATTGTCATATACATCATATTTTTGTAAAGAATGTATTTGCCTGAACTATGCAAATACGAATTATACAATTTTGTACAATAAATACATTAAAGCATAAAGACATCCCCGTCTCTGTACGTTCTTTGGCGTTGCTGACGTGTCTGATTGCACAAGTATGATCTGATTGGTAGCATTCTTTTCATGTTTTTTTTGCATGCGATTACATCTTAAAAGTTATAAAGAGCGTATCAAAAAAAAAAGGTAATCAAAGTTCAAAGGTGAATCAGGAAAGGTATCAAATTAAAGCTGAATAGTTACTCTTTACATCTATTTCTGATTTGAAAATCTATCATTTTGAAATGATTGACCTTTGAACTTTGATTACAATTTTTGTTGATACACCCTGTATAAGTTACATAGGTATCTGAAACCAGGCTCGTCCAGTTTTCATCAGAAACAATAGCATAACCAAGTGGGACTGATGGACAGGGGGGGGGGGGGCTCTCAGCAATGTGTGTTTCTTCTGTAAAGGTTTCCCCTGTTTTGTTTCTATTGATTTAATTAAATGATTGGGGGGATCATGCCACCTTGGTGCTATGCCACTGCTACATAATTACACATATCGGTCTTGCCCAGCCTTGATGAGCAACGGGAAGGCTGTAAGCTGAGCCCAGTCCTGGCCAAACATCGGCTGATCAAATGATGAAAATAGCCCTGTGAATGAGCCCTTAAGATTTATTTCTACCATTCAAGCATGGTAGAGGGACAATCATTAGATTTTAATCAAAATATACAAGTTTAAACTACTAAGCTAAAGGGATATAGTAATTTTGTTGACAAGTGCAAAACGTGATGAGTGATTGATAAAATGTGTATTGGTGTGATCTGATATGTCCACAAATTGTGAAAATGTTTTTGGCCGAGAAATTAGCAAAAATGCAAAGTGATATTCACATATCCCGTAGACATTTTAACATCTGAACACTTCAATCGTAAGTATCTAATTTTGAACAAAATGGAAATTAAAAAAATTAAAAACCTGTCCCGTGCTTTTATGACAAGGTATGAGAGAACCCAAAGTGTGTTGTTAATGGCACTTAAGAAAATGTACACTATACAAAAGTGGGCTATTCCAATCAAACGTTGACATGAACACTGAATGTCTGAAATTATAATTTTGATATGCAAATAATTATTGCTTATGAATAATAATTGGAAACTTCCAGTTTTCATATACTAGTAGTAACAGTAAGTGAATACAAATAATATATTAGCTTTAATTTGATAACATATATATGTATATATTATTACAATATTCATTCCAGTCATCTCCCGAATAAAAAAAAAAAACATACATCACAAGTTTTGGGGAAATAACTGTCTTTGTGTGACGTGCTGGTAGGGCCTATATAATCTACAATTTATACAGAGGTCTACGATATACAATAAAACGACTTCGGCAAAAGATGGCGCAATGTCACGTATATAGCTAGCGCAGAGGGGTTGAGGGAACGGATTCTTACGGCTCAGGCAGGGAAGTGTTTTACAAAGTTTTAAAGTTGAACTGAAAATTAGAATTGGAATCAAACGTACTCATAAGCAAAGGTGCAATTTTTGGGCCCTTATAAGAACCCTTTACACCAAAAGAGGAAATAATAATCCTTGATAATATAAAAACATAGATGATTTTTTTGTTTTTCTCAAATTGTATGTGTTTTAAAAGTATGTTAGCTATATCACATGGCAACTATATAGAACAGTTTTCATAATGTTAAGCCTAACTTAGAATATAAGTTCAACTTTATCAAAGAGAATCCTTGTGAAATGCCCCCTTGTATATGTAAATCATTCTATTCTAATATAGATATAAAACCATGTCGGTAAAACGTTCAGAGCCGTAATAATATACGGAAACGAATAATATTTTGCAAAAAATATGAAAATCAACACCTGCCGATTGTTTAAAGATTATAAAAGATTACAATTTGGTGCTTTATTCTGAAGTGCTACTTATCCTGCTCGTATATGAACACCTTACAGGGCTCGACACTAGCACTTGCCCACTTGCCCGGGGCAAATACATACTGATGTCGGGCAAGTTCAATTTCATAAAATAATGGTCTAGTTTGGTTGTTCCTTAACTTACTAATCTAGTTCTAAACAAGAGGGAAATTTGCTAAGCAGATTGAGCTACCTAGCAAAATTGATTGTTCTTTTTGTTTCACTTTTTTTTTTTTTTTTTTTTTTTGGTGGTGGGCTAGTAAATGTTCTCTTTTTGGCAAGTAAAATGAAAACATTCATGATTTTACTCACCTGAATGGGCAAGTAATATAATAGTTAGTGTAGAGGCTTGCCTTGTACATGAAGGCTAAATTGATAGTTATAAAACACGAATGTCATTTGGGACACCATCTTAGACATTTTAAGATGATATAATCAACACCACAATGATATTAACCACACATTGGGGGGGGGGGGGGGGGGGGGGGGCGGTCATTCCTCTAAAATGGAGGAAGGGGTTTGATCGTGGACGTGGGGGGTGGAGAAATGGCCCCGGATCCCAAATATTTTAGTTGGGGTGGACTGTATCATTATACCCAATATTATGGGGTCGGACAATGGACAATATATAAACTGAAATGATTCTCACTCGAATTTACATGATATAATATATGATTTTATATTATAATGATTATAACTGGGATAATTATTACATTTTAGCGCACATGAATTAATATTGGGGAACATAGTATTCGACAGAACTCGTGAATATATCCTTTCTGCCAGTGGTTTTATCCGATGTAACTATATCGCCACCCTATATACAAAGATATACAACTGCAAACAAAGTCAAACTAATGCAGAGTTCCACAATTTGATCCATCACACACTCGTCATAGTTTACAAATAAATTGCTGAAATTCACATGATTCCAGGGGTTTCGCCTTCTGGCCCCTGGTGCAATTAAGGGCCCCTTAATTAATGCATATTATACCGAGCATGGTGCATGCTATAGCGGCTAGAGTTTTCGTCTCATGCACGGGAGGTCCCGGGTTCGAACCCGGACTGCGTCATTCCAAAGACTTTAAACATGGTGTATATTAAACATTCTGCCTTAGCCTGGCGCTCGGCATGTATATAATGGGGAAGGGAAAGTTAATCACACGAGAGGACTAGCCCCCTTCTGTATCTCTCGCTACATTTAGTAGACGTGTGGCCTAGGGGCCTATAGGGCTAATGAATTGAAGGTAGGCGCCACCTTATGTGCCAAAATTGGCACGGGAAGGACTTTAACTTTTAACTTAATTAATGAATGCCCGTGCACCAAATGTGACGGGGCTTTGCGTTAAAGGGACCTAGTAACATTGTCCAAATCCCGGGGGGGGGGGGGGGGCACTCATGTATAATGTAAGACGGGTATGTGCGCTTAAAAGAACCCCCGTTGTCACACCCGATTGCCGCTTAAAGATACCCGTTTTTCAAAAATTGCCGCTCCATAGACCCCCGGAATGACTTGGCTAGGTAGTTGAGTAGCGCCAGGTCCATTATTCTTCTTCTAGTCAGCTCATTGGACCACCAATGAGCCTTTTTGAGGGTTTCCGTAGGTCTTTGGTAGCTCCAAGTCTATGTATTTTGTAGTTTTAGTCTGCTCCTTAGACCCCTTAGATATAACTCCCGTTTCAGGGTTTTTGTAGCTCCAAAGACCCTCTATTTTTTGCTTGGTAGTCAGCTCGACCCCCATTTCAGAGTTCCGTGCGGCACACCCCCGTCAACAAATAATTCGAGTGCCCCCCCCCCCCCCCCCCGGGGGTCCAAATCCTCAAAATTAATTGGAATTCTAGCGGTTACCTCATACTTTGTTGTATTCGTATTAACAATAAAGGCATGGGTCATGCAGGTTTCGGTTTTTCAAATTCCCCTTTCGTTAAAAATATATTTACGATTGAAATGTTCAGATGTTAAATTATCCACTGGACCGCGAAAACCGTATACAAAGTGAGTGCAATGAGTTAGTGAATACCACTTTGCATTTTTGCTCATTACTCGGCCATAACGTCCATTTAACTTGAATTGGCACACAACACCCACACTATTTATTTTATATGTTGCAAAAATAAGTTATCATAACAGCATTCATGATCATTGCAGTATTTTCGAGGATGCCTTCTCACTGACATTATACATTTTTCTACTTCTTCACATTGGCCGTGTATTATGTTCACAATTTCGCAAAAAAGGGTGTCAATTTTCGCATGTGTTCGCGAAAAAGAAATAATCGCGGAACACTTCTTCATATATATATTCGCAGGGGTGAGAAAAAAGGGTATAGTGGACATATCATATAACAATTACAGTACATTGTATCAACCACTCATCACTTTTTGCACATGTCAACAAAATCATGAGCGCTAGTATAATAAACTAAGAAGTGAGGATCCTTTGTCGACGACCCTCTCCTTAACTTGTGCAAGTTATTGTCCAAGAGATGCCATTTTAGAAATTGGCGGAAAGACCTCAGACTCAACTCTGACCCCCACCCCCACCCCCACCGGCATCGGCCGTGACCCGTATAACAATAAGCAAATACAATACAATATTATACTAAAAATAAGCTCCTAACTAACAAACATGACAAAAGCAAGGTATATAGTATCACTTCGATGACTCTGAAAGTCATGCAAACCATGCATGATGCTTCCGTAAGCTTCCGTATGCTTCCCCCCCCCCCCCCCCCCCCAGACACGTCCACTTAGTAAAGGTCTCGGGCCACTTTTCATTCTTCTCGGCCATCTAAACCAGTGGTTTAGGACAACAATCGGTCAATTGCCCCCCCCCCCCCCCCCCTCCCCCAAATCGGTATAAAAAAATTACCGTTTTTTGTATTTTTGTATTTCGAGTTTATAACCAAAATGCCCCTGATACAGATACAATATAATGTGCGGCCCTTCACAAAAGTGTACTCTATTTTTCACATTTCGCGAACATTTTAATTTAATCTATATATTTTGAACTGATTTGACAGTGGGTGGCAATTAGAATGGGCCTGCGATCTGACCTGCGATGACCTGCGATGAGCTGCGAATCGTTATCCTATTGTACGTATGACAGGCGGATAGTGTCAAAACTGTTATAACCGTTCGCACCTTTTAAAGGGACAGGTCCACTTTTACAAAACGTCTGAACAGCTTTCAATTGACGGATGGGGATCAATGTAACACGCAAAAAAAAAATCAGAGCGAACAGCCCTCTAATTTGGATTCTACGAATGAAAAACGAATGCGTCCCTCCATTTAAACTATATATCGGTCAATAAAGGAGTTCAACTGATTTAGCATAATATTACAACAATATAGTATTAATTCTCGTAAAGGTATTGTGAAGCCGACATTTGTTAACGTATGTCACGGAAAAAGATCTCAAAAAGAAAGAATATATAATTACATGTAGTCAGTTTAAGCGATGTTTGGGTATTTTGCTTGGTAAACGCTCACACATTAGTACTTATGCGCGGGTCACGTAGCTAGCGCGGGTCACGTAGGGGTCATGCATACCGATCTGGCACTCCGTGAAATCTATGTACGAACTTACTCACCGGCCGAAAATACGTATGTACCTAATTAACCGACGTCCCTCAGTTTATTCAGTTTTAGGTCTATAACTCCACGAAAAAAAGATTTCAAGCCCTAATTTTGTCAGGCATGCTGTTAAATGACATTTTCTTTCATATAAGACAATAACCTCGCAACTTTTGAAATTTGGCTTGCAAAAGAGGGCCTGTCCCTTTAAGTCTGGGCTAAAAAGTCAAAGACTACCAGTAACCAGTTAAACAGTTTTGCACCTGTTTACCCATTGATGGCGTTGCCATTTACCACCGGATATATTCTTACTAATTGTTTCCTTTCTTTATCCAGTCAATTCCTCTAGTTCTGCTTAGGCATCAGGACAATGGGCCGCTTTCAAGCATGGGCGTCGATACTTACGTAATACCTATTCATCAGGGGGGATGAATGAATAGATCATCCCCCCTGATCAATGGGTATCAATGTCAGATCGACGCCCATGCTTTCAAGGGAGTGTCCGCCTTTAACAAATCGTCTGAACAGTTTACAGTAGACGGATGAGGATGAATGTAACACCCACATAACATTTCAGATCGAAAAAGTCTGTAATTTGGATTCTACGAATAAAAAACGAAAGTGTAGAAATCATCCCTTCATCAAACTATATTATATCGACCAATAAATGTGATTTAGCATAATATTACAACAATATTGTAGTTATTCTTGTAGAGGTATTGTATATTTTATACGACATTTGTTAAAGCCAAATACCAGTTTGGGAAAGTTACCGAAAACATCTATATTGGCCAAACTAATTGATCAATATTGTTGAATAAGTATTTAAAAAGGGCTTGTGCGGTAAAATCCTACCCTAAGCATCGTTATATGCATAAATATCGGAAGAAATGCAATCGGGCCGCCCGTGAAATTTATAGATCCACCGCCCGTTCGCACCTGTCCGCGCCGCTAGCGCTGGGCTGGAGATATCGACAAGCCCGCATACCGGAGACCACGGGGTCTTTTGCACGTAGCGTATGCGCGATTCTGCGTTGGCGGTACGATTTGCAGCAAATCAGTTTTATAATTTTGCAAATATATAAATTAGTAGGCGGTTTCCTGGCCAAATTGTTATAATCCCATATTAGTAAAATTATATTCTTTCACATGGTTGGTAATAAGAGCGTACATTTCATTTTTTTTTGTGTGTGTGGGGCGTTTCCCACTACTGTCATCTACCTTTAAAGGTATGCCACGAAAATGGTCTCGAAAATGGAGAATAAACAATTACTAGTCATAGTCAGTTTTACGAGTCTGTTTTGTTTAGTATTCGCTTCCGCCGTTGTTCGATCACAATCTGTGCGCGTTTCACGCAATCGTGAGCGAAATGTTGCACGGGCGAAGACTCGTAATGCAATATAAACAACGTACGGTCCGTCGCTTTTTATTATTTTGAGGTCTACGAAACTCCACGAAAAGGAGATTTCATGTCCTAATTTGTTCAGGCAGGTTGTAAACTGACATTTTCTTTTATATAAGACAATAACCTAGCAACTTTTGAAATTTGGCTTGCAAAAGGCGGACACTGCCTTTAAATTCAAGTCATATATAGACGGTCATCAGCAAAATTGCGTCCTGACTCCTGAGGACGGACATTAGTGACCGGTTATAGCCTATTATATTCCACATACTAAGAATCTTGCTCTACGATTGGTCAAAAGTTAATCACGTGATGAAGCATAGTTTCGCCCATCATTGATGGGGGAAGAAAACTTCGTTACACTATGTAGATATCTTTGGTGAAAGTGTGTTGCACTCACTAGATAAAAAGTACTATCTAGTGAGTGCAACGCACTTTCACTGCGGTTGCATTGACTTGACTGTGGAGCTCGTGTGTGGCTAGTCAAATTCCGTACCCAAATGATGTGGCGGGGAGCTCTATGCGCGCGAATTACAAATTTAATTGTATTCGTTGTGCATACACGTACGTAGCACACTGTTCAAGCTCATACGCTATGCATGCACTGTGTATGCGCTATGCATACGTATCGTACATAGTATAACAGTACACGGTTTGCTGCGTTGTTATTGTTTAATTGCTTGTTCTGTTGCTTGTTCGACGTAAGATTTGAGTTCTAACGGAGCTGAAATGGAACTTTGTTTGCTTGAGAGTGAAAGTAAAGTGTTCCAAGATTATTGCGAATGCTGGAAACAACATACACATTGGAAATTGGAATAACATTGATGTTGGTAAGTAGATCAAGTAGTAGTAACACTAACACTGTACAGCTGTAATTAAGACTTGCGTTAGACTAGGCCTGCTTATAGACTAGATCTACCGTTTGATGTGGAATATAAAGCAAATAACCACCTTTTGGTTTCAGGCGATGGCAAACTATCACTTCCTCGGCGATCTGAATGTATACGCTATCTTTCCTCAGCTTCGCTTCGGAAAGATAGCTACATCCAGGTCGCCTTGGAAGTGATAGATTGTCCCATCACCTTCACCAACGGTAATTATTTGCTTACTATTACTAAAATGGCAAGCAGCCCTTTGTCCTAATTCCTAAGCAGAACAGAGGGATTGACTGAAAAAATGAAAGGAAAAAATTAGAATATCTCCGGTGGCAAATGGCAACCAACGACGTGCACAGGTGCAAAACGGTTTAACTGGTTACTGTTAGTTTCTGTCTTTTCAGCCCAGACTAAAGTTGAGCCACTGATGAGAATTCTGGCCAATGTGTTTTCCATTCGGACTGCTGTGTACATGAGTGTGAGTCGGAGTCGTGTACACACTAAGACAAAAAGGTACAAAAAAGGTGCAAAGTGATGCAACACTGGCGGCTCCTTTTAAGGTACAACTTTGCACCCTCAAGAAGGGGTGCAATTTTGCACCCCTTCTTGAGGGTGCAATCTTGTACCTTTGGGGTACAACTTTGCACCTTTAAAGGTGCAACGCGTCACTTTGCACCTTTAAAGGTGCAAGATTGCACCCTCAAGAAAGGGTGCAAAATTGCACCCTATGTTGAGGGTGCAAAGTTGTACCTTAAAAGGAGCCGCCAGTGTTGCATCACTTTGCACCTTTAAAGGTGCAAAGTTGTACCTTTTTTTCTTAGTGTGTTCCATCCAGTTTATGTCTACTCGTACTACAGTACTATTGATATATCATTATTTGATCGATGCATCGATCCCAGTTACTTTGTCAGTTTTGAGAAGATGAAACAATGAGAATATTTATGGTTTTATTTTCCGGACACACACAAATGTTCATGATCCTTGTTCAATTTAATTCAATACAAGGTACCGTATATTTTATTCCATTATTATAGCCAAGAAAGCTAAATACCAACTGAATTTACAGAGTATATTATATAAAACAACTACACATTCAAAGGAAACAATTTTTACACAATATCGTATGCATGCATATAAATACAAATGCAAGGAACTGCCATACTAATCTAAATGTTGTATATACAAATAATATTATGAGGAATTAAAAAAGTTTCATTATCATCAACTTTGTGTAAATCAATTAAGACATGGATATTCTTCAATTAGACTAATTAGAGCGTAAATGTATATAAAGGTTTCCGTTAAACAAACACATAAATAAAACAGTTCAAACATTAATTATATATACAACTTCAAAAGAAAGTAAATAGCTGTAAGCTCTGAACCATAAAACATAAACTTGCAGGTTATGAATAAAGCATTATTGGGTCGTATTGAAAAATAAAAATGGAAATTCTTCAATTAAATTAGTTGTAAATTGCCATGTACGTTTTGTGATGAAAACGTCAAAGTTGAATAAATGATATACTTCAATTCAATGTCAATTCACATTTATATATAATTATATATAATTATGATCTGAATGAAAAGATATAGATTTAGAAGTCCGGTCGAATTGCATCGATCCCGGCTCCCTACTTAAAATAAACTAATTATTGTAAAATAATTTGCCATTTTCAAACGTATAGGCCCGAATTCACAAAGGGGGTTTGTAAATAAACCATTGTTCGAATGGTCTATTTACAAACCTCCTTTGTGAAATCGGGGCATTGTTAACGAAGCCCCCTGATTCGTATGTTAAGTCTATGATTTTACACCTTGGAGTGGCAAACCTGACAAGATAAGCAATATGACAGCGGTAGCAGATTGAATTGAATTGAATTGAATTGAATTGAATTGAAGTTTATTATGTCCATGATCATTACATAGAAAATTGTTTTCCACTGGTCACAGTTTACAATGAGTTGACATATCAAAATACAAATAAATCACATTCATAACAATATTATTTGACATCCATAACATTTCAATATAGTGTACATTAAATCAAACTACCATTTAACAATTACATATTTTGTATAATTATTTTCATATAAATAAACAAAGATCAATTTCTTCATGTGCTCCCTTTTAAACAATATAATAACGTCACATCCCCCCGTTACCAATGAAATATTATGTATTAATTGCATCCAAAATAGTTTCACTATTCAACAACATTAACATATTACGTATCATCATTTTCTATTTACCAAGACAGGTTTTATAATTCATAGTCGAACTTTAACATTAGATCATTATTAATTCTCAATATTTCAAACAAATATTGAATTACCAATAAATAATTACAAAACAAATCCTATCATTGAATTCTCCAGCTTTATCCAATCAACAAAGTCGTGCATGGGTACTTAATAATATTAATAACTATCAATACAAATATAAAACAAGTCCTTTATTCATCATTATAATTATGCAATTTAAATAATACCGTATATATACTCCGCAAAAAAAGAAACTGGACACTTGTATGAGACCAAATATTTCGTATTCATTAACGATAAAATATATGATATTGTATATCAAATTAAAGATAAAATTACCCTCTTCAATATTCGCATGAAATCCAGATGAAATCATTCATGCATGACTTGTCACGGTCAATTAACCACACCAAGGTCTGTTTTCAAAAATAGCAAAACTGGAACATCCACTCAACCATATAAATGTTGATAAGCATAATCTATTCATGAGATGGCATAATTTTTCATTACAAATGTGACCTTTTCTATCTTCATCTCAATAAAGAGTATAAATGAAGACAAATTGTGAACTTCATAGGTGTTATTTTCATCCAAATGTAACAAAATGGGGAATTCCATGGCAAAGCTTTATTAGTCAAAACCACAGTTTGTGCCCTTATTTCAGCATGAAAATGGTATAAATTCTTCTCAAGAATTATACCGTAGTCCAAAGATCTTCAAAACCTGAAGTCACCCTTGGTCAAACATTTGGGCAGTCTTTAACATGACATTTCTCGAGGTAATTATGGTTAAAATTGCAGGGGACACATGAAATAGACAAGCTTCATGCCTGTAATACAGACCAGTATGATAATGCTCTCATAACCTGGCCCTGTTTTATTGACAAATTTGTATTTCCAGTGTTTGTTCATAACAATAAAGTTGAATAATGTCATAATTTACTTGCCCCGCTCATCTTGTTTTAAGCGAAACGCTTACTATCATTTCAGTCGAATGGTGTGGTCCTCCATTGATTGCTATTTTTGAAAACAGACCTTGCTAGTGTTATTGACCATTGCATTTCATGCATGAACAATTACACCTTTAAGTTATACCCTGCATGTAGAGGACTAAATTCCCTTTAATTTGATATATGATAATGTACACTTTATCGTACATTAATATGAAATATTTCAACTTATACAAGTGTCCAGTTTCTTTTTTTGCGGAGTATATATTGCATCGAATGCGGGAACAAAACAAAACCAACAACTAATATCCGCGAGTTCTACAAATTTAAAGAAATTAAAGACCAATGCTTACAAGATTGGACACCCCAGTGTCTCGCATTAAAAAAACTATTTTACCTTCGAACTGTACCACTGTAAGTGTGTGTATAATCAATGACGAATGAGTTTCTGAATTTTTGCCTGTTTGTTCGAGGTGCGCATAGCCTGAATCCAGATCGATTGAATGTGTATTCTTCTCTTAATGGGTGGGACGGGTCTCTCAAGATTTGTTTGACTTTTGCAAGAACCCTTTCTTCATACAGTGATTGTATTGGTGGCAATTGTCTACCCACGATGCGCTGTGACACGGGTGTGACACCTTTCTAATGCGTTCAAGTTTGTTTTCGTTGGGTTACATTACCAAAATAGCAAATCAAATTGAAAGTAATGACATTTTGAATCAAGGCCTTATATGACAATTCCAAAATTGTATTGTCTACATATAGTTTTCTTAATTGACGTAGACAATACAAGCGTTGGTTGCCCTTTTTGTATATCCTTTGTACATTGTCTGACCAATCAAGTGAGCTTGTGACCACTGTCCCCAAATACTTATACTCATTGACCTGTTCTACACTCACATCATGTATCACTAATTGCTCATGGTTATCACTATCTCTACGAAAACCGAACACAATTTCCTTTGTTTTTGATACATTCAATTTCAAATGGTGTGCATCGCACCATTCAACGAACCTTTCTGTGAACATCGTATAGCTAATAGCTTGCTACATTTTCATTTGTCATGAGACCAATAACGACAGTGTCGTCTGCGTATTTTATTATTTTGCATTCATCATTTCCTTGAATCCCTTCACTTGTATAAAAAGAAAAAAGAACGGGGGATAGAACACATCCTTGCGGAGTGCCTGTATTAATGGTTTTGACTGTGGATTGAAAGCTACTCATTCGAACAAACTGTGTTCTATCCAACAAAAAGTTGTGAACAAATTGTACAATCTGCGGGGGTGGCAACGCATAGACAAGAGTTTATTTGTTAGTAAGTGTGGCACAATGGTGTTGAACGCGCTTGAAAAATCAACAAACAGAGATCTGACGTATTGTTTCGAGGTATCCAAATGGTGATACCGTATATGAAGGAAGGTAATGGCCGCGTCCTTTACACTTCTGTTTGTACGGTAAGCAAATTGGAGGGGTGCGGTTCGTTATTCCGAAGGTTCGTTATTCCGAAGGTTCGCTATTCCGAACACGCAAATTTCGTATACCTGAGGGTTCGTTAATCCGAAAATAAAATAGGGTTCGTTAATCCGAACATTTGTTGCATTATTCCGAAGGTTCGTTATTCCGAAGGTTCGTTATTCCGAAGGTTCATTATTCCGAAGGTTCGTTATTCCGAGGGTTCGTTAGTCCGAAGGTTCAGTTATTCCGAAGGTTCGTTATTCCGAAGGTCCGTTATTCCGAGGGTTCGTTATTCCGAAGGTTCGCTATTCCTAAAATGAAATCGGGTTCGTTAATCCGAAAATTAAATCGGGTTTGTATTAATACTATAATTTCAGATTGGCGTAGCCACGAGAAGGAAGGGGGAGGGAGGGGGAGGGCTTGCTTAATACAGGCTCTGTATTAAATTAAGAGAAAATAGAACTATAATTTCAGATTAGCATAGCCACGGGGGAAAGAGGATTGGGGGGGGGGGGGGGGGGGGCTTGCTTAATCAAATAAAAAGATAAAACAAACTTAAATGTTTGATTGGTCTGGCCAAGGGAGGGAAAGGGGAGGGGTATGCTTAATGCAGGCTCCAGATTAAATAAACACAACAAAATTATAGTATTATAACAAACCCGATTTCATGTTAGTATCATATCTAACCCGATTTCATTTTCGGATTAACGAACCCTATTTTATTTTCGGACTAACGAACCTTCGGAATAACGAACCTTCGGAATAACTAACCTTCGGAATAACGAACCCGATTTTATTTTTGGATAAATGAACCTTCGGAATAACGAACCCGATTTCATTTTAGGAATAGCGAACCTTCGAAATAACGAACCCTCGGAATAACGAACCTTCGGAATAACGAACCTTCGGAATAACAAACCTTCGGAATAACGAACCTTCGGAATAACGAACCTTCGGAATAACGACATGTAACCAATTGGAGCGGGTCAAGATGATCTCCGATGCAACTAATCAAGCGCCTCGACACTAATCTTTCCAAACATTTCATGACACTACATGTAAGAGAAATGGGTCTAAAATCATTAAACTCCACTGCACGTTTGTCTTTGGGAATACTGCATGTTCAGTTATTTGAATTGAGGGTAATTCCCAACATTGATTTTACAGCTCTCGTGTGAGAGCTTCATTTTCATATGAGTAGTCATTCTCTTCAAACCGACAATAAAAGTAATTTAAATCGTCAACAAACTCTTGGTTACAATCATAGTATTGTCTTCCAGTTTTCTTATATCCAAGCAGGTCTTGCATGGTTTTCCATGACATTTTCGTGTTCTTGTTTTCAAAGTTTCTTTGGATTTTATCTTTATAGCGTTTCTTAGCAGACGAAAATTCCCGATCAATTTCGCGTTGAAGTTCTTTGACCCTCCCGTCATTGTTAGAATTCAATGCTTTGCTTCTTTCTTTTATTAGGTTCCGCAGCTCTGGTGTAAACCACGGTTTGTCGTTTGGATATTCCGTCACAGTTTTCTGCGATATGTTGAGATCTACGCAGAAATTGACGTAATCGGAAACGGTTACAGTCCGTTATTCCGAAGGTTCGTTATTCCGAAGGTTCAGTTATTCCGAAGGTTCGTTATTCCGAGGGTTCGTTATTCCGAAGGTTCGCTATTCCTAAAACGAAATCGAGTTCGTTATTCCGAAGGTTCGTTTATCCGAGAAAAAAAAATCGGGTTCGTTATTCCGAAGGTTCGTTATTCCGAAGGTTCATTAGTCCGAAAATAAAAAAAGGGTTCGTTAATCCGAAAATTAAATCGGGTTTGTTATAATACTATAATTTGTGTTTTGTTTATTTAATTTACAGCCTGCGTTAAGCATACCCCTCCCCCTTTCCCTCCCTTGGCCAGACCAATCAAACATTTAAGTTTATGTTATCTCTTTATATGAAATTATAGCATTATAACAAACCCAAATTCATTTTTGGATTAACGAACCCGATTTCATTTTAGGAATAGCGAACCTTCGAAATAACGAACCCTCGGAATAACGGACCTTCGGAATAACGAACCCGATTTTATTTTCGGACTAACGAACCTTCGGAATAACGAACCTGATTTCATTTTAGGAATAGCGAACCTTCGGAATAACGAACCCTCGGAATAACGAACCTTCGGAATAACGAACCTTCGGAATAATGCAACAAATGTTCGGATTAACGAACCCTATTTCATTTTAGGATTAACGAACCCTCAGGTATACGAAGTTTGCGTGTTCGGAATAACGAACCTTCGGAATAAAGAACCTTCGGAATAACGAAGCGCACCCATCGAAAACAACGGTGGCAGCTTCGTTCAAGGGTTGCGACGGATCGGCGAGCACATCCCAATCTGTGCAGTCCAGGCATGCGCGTATAGAGCATCCGTGGCTTCGCTGGTCCACGCGTACCGTTGCTTGGTAACTGGTTTGCTCCTCTTCAGCAAATCTGTTTATATGCGGGCGTGAGGAGGACGTTGCTGTGATCAGACTTTCCAAGTGGGTGGCAGGCTTTACTGTTGATCTATGATCAATGATGAGTGTAAGATTTAGATATTTAAATTGTAAGATTTAAATCTCTGTTCAAAGCGAGTTTTAAACTTTGTCAGAGAAAATGCGGTCATTAAATTGTTGAATGATCAGAATGATACAAATAGACCTTCCTATGTGTGTAGGTCAGTACCATGTGATGATATACTACATTTTAATGTTGTATCTGAGGCTGATGTAATGATTGAAATACGGAAATTAAAGAATAAAAAGTCAGTTGGAGTTGATGGGATATGTATACTCATTCTCAAAACTTGTGCTGATATTTTGCTGAAATCTATAACGCATTTGATAAATAAATCAATCGTGCATGGCAAAGTACCTAGAGCATGGAAAATTGCAAAGGTGATACCAATTCATAAAAAGGGTGACAAATCGAATCCGGATAACTACAGACCAATTTCGTTATTGCCATGCATTACAAAAGTTCTCGAACGAGTTATACAATTACAATTGTTACATCACCTTCAGACATATAATATTCTTGTACCTGTGCAGTCTGGATTTCGAGCAAAGCATTCTACTGTAACTGCTTTGGTTAAAGTAACCGATGAATGGTTAATGGCAATGGACAAAGGTGTGTATACGGGAACAATTTTTGTAGATTTGCGTAAAGCTTTTGATATGGTTGATCACGCATTGCTCCTTAAGAAATTATCGAGTATTGGTGTAACAGGCACAGCCTTAAATTGGTTCGAGAGTTACTTATCTGAGAGAAGAATAGTAACTGTAGTAAATAATGCTACCTCTAATGAAAGAAGTTTATCTCATGGTGTGCCACAGGGCTCAATTTTAGGTCCTTTATTGTTTACCATATTCATTAATGATCTACCTGATATATTCAAGCGATCTTCAGTTCACCTATATGCTGACGATACTGTTATATATTTCTCCCATGGAGATGCTAAAGAGGTTCAGTCTGTTCTTAATAGTGAAATGCTAAAGTTAGATGATTGGATGCGTACAAATAATTTGTTTATAAATTACACTAAAACTGTTTGTATGCTTTTTGGAACAAGATATATGTTATCAAAGTGTAATGAAATTGATATAAAAATTAGAGATAAATGCATTGAACAAGTTAAAAGCACAAAATATCTTGGAATTCACATCGATAGAGAGTTGAAGTGGGATATGCATATTGAAAATATGTGTCAGAAAATTGGTAGACTTGTAAGCTTTCTTGGTAGATTACGTTATACTATAAATGAATCTAACCTGAATATCATTTATAAATCTGTTATACTTCCTCATTTTGATTATGGAGACTTGGTTTGGCAATCTGCTTCAAAATCTTCTCTTTTGTTATTGCAAAAATTACAAAATAGAGCGGGTCGAATCATAATGAGAATTAATCCGTATTCTCATATATCTACACAACATGTTCATGATACTCTGGTATGGGATTTTCTCGACAAACGTTATAAGAAACACTTGTACATAATGATGTATAAAGTGTTACAAAATTTAACTCCTAATTATATGCTCGATAATATTTCATTGAGAAGTACCAATTATGAATTACGTTCGAGTCAAGTTATGAATTTGCCTAAGCCTAGGTCAAACTGTTGTAAAAGAACGTTCTTCTACAGAGGAATTTCATTGTATAACCAATTACCAATTGCAATTCGTAATGCTACGAGCTTGAGATCATTTCAAACATTTTTAGATGAATATATTCCATAAAATTGTAAATATTTGCAGTTCCCTGTTTTTACTCTTTTCTCTCTCTTTCCTTAACTCTCATGGAATTGTTCAAATGGCGTTGGAATTATTTGTTCTCAATTGGAAGTGTTTATATAATATTTGTCACCAATTTTAATTTAGTGTACATAATATGGAATATTTATGAAATTATAATTTCTCTATGTTGCAATCATTGTATATAGACGTTTAATTGTATATACTATATCTAATTGTGGGACCCCAAGGAAGAACAGCGGTTTTGTTTTTTTAATTCTGCTGAATTGGGTCATCCCCCGTTGCACTTCATTGCTGTATTTATTGTTGTGATTTCGGAAATAAACAAACAAACAAACAAACAATTATAATATACAGTAGATATTGAGAGAGTAGCATAGACAGTGAAGATGACAGTCAGCATAAACTTGAACCAGATACCAGAAAGCGGCATCAATTTCGTCATAGAGGCCCCCTGAAGACCTAACACGATGTCAGTTTTGTTCACTTTTTGATACGTATCAAAGGGCCCATAACTTTGAAATCAGCCTTCGAAATTCCCGGAGCCGCCACCAGTAGATGAGCGAGTTCGCGCTCCAATTGACGGCGAGCGTAATCCTCGCGGCCTGGTAGCGGCACCAATACAAGATGTTCAGAGAAGTCAAGGTCCAATCCACCCACGGGAGGATGGAGAACAACAGCGTGGAACCGAGGATGAGGCCGAACGTGAGGAGCACTCGCATGTTCTCCGCCCTGCGCTCCCGCATCTGGATGTTGCCATTGGATGGTACTCTAGCAACGGAGACGTAGAGGAGGATGTAGCAGACACACGTGAGGGAGTATGCAACGACGCTTGTTGTCATTACAAAGATGCGATAGGAGGAGACCAGATTGACGACGGTAAAGTTGGTTGTCGCAGAGATGACCCAGACAGCGACGCAGGCGATGATGCATCGGGGCGTGGTGACGATGCCTCGGGAGCCGAACGGGTCAACCCTGATCGTGATGAACTGGTAGATGGCCACGAACACGACGTTGACGATCGATGCAAAGATGGCCGTATAAAACAAACATTCATCCACGCTATAGTAGACTGGGTAGTTTAGCTGAAAGATTTGAAACGCAAACAAAATATTGGCAAAACGGATTGATATTTCAAATTGACGATTACCCAGCTAGCCACCTGACGTTGGGCCGATGTCGGAATTTGGTTGCCGGATGTCGGCATATCGCCGTTGGCTCGAGGTTAAAATGTCCGCCAGCCCAACATCGTCACGACGTCATTTTTGTGATATATTGGCATAAGGTCATTTTCCGACAATGGCCCAACATTATGTCATGAGATGATGTTGGGCCATTGTCGGAAAATGACGTTATGCCAATATATCACAAAAATGACGTCGTGACGATGTTGGGCTGGCGGACATTTTAACCTCGAGCCAACGGCGATATGCCGACATCCGGCAACCAAATTCCGACATCGGCCCAACGTCAGGTGGCTAGCTGGGTATAGACTAATATAGTGAAAGTGGTGACTTTTAAACATGAGATATTAATCAGCTCTATTATAGAGTGACGAGGTAGTAAATAGACACAAAGAAACCAGATTTACCACAAGGGGGGAGCGTGATAAGGTACACTTATATACAGCGATCCACATTCTACAAGTCATGCGTTTTACTGGATCCCCCAGATCCAGACATTATAGTTTATTTTGTATTAGTTGTTGCATTTCAGACTTAAGCAAGGATTTGCTTAAGGGGCGGGGGGGGGGGGGGGGGGGTGCGTAATTGACCAAAACGGGACCCAGACCGACCGTGGCCGAGACCTAGACCGCTCTGATTGAGTCGTGTAAGCAGAAAGGGGAGGGACTATTCGTCGCCATGATTTGGATGTCCGAGACCAATCAAAAGTGGAAAGTTCTAAGTTTAGGGGGGGTGCATACACAGCCATCGCACCCCTGGCTACGGGGCTGCAAGATTTCATGCACTGAATTCTATTTTTCACAGTTTTGTTTTGTAGGAAATGGAAACAAAAATTAACACTTGAAACTTGAAATAATGTCGTTAGTGCTTTGCTATCGGTATTATGTAAGAATCCCAACGAGAATGTGTTCGGGGAGGGGAAGGGGGGAGGGGGGCAATTGCCTACCTTTTTAACTACGCTATGAGCCAAGTCAAAGGTTTTTATATCTCACCTTTTCTGGTGCCAGGTGGGTGACTGCCTCGAAGATATCGAGACTGACGACGCTGATGAAATCAGCGAGGACGATGTTGAAGGGGAAGATGTGACGTTGCTTGCGAAACGGACGATGACACGAGATGACGAGGAGAGTGGATGTGGTGACGATAGTTGCGAGCCCGAACATGATATGTTTGGTCAGCTTAAGACCGGCCTCGATGTGAGGGTCACAAGTGTCATGCTCAGAGTCGTTCAGATCGTGCACTTGGTTGACGTGGTTGAAATACCCTGCATTATGTATTTCCCGAGACATCACGGACGTCATGCAACTCTATATACATGCACATCAAATCGAGCTAGATCGATTGTAGGTGTGTATCTGATGTACGAGACTATACTTATTTGATAACGTCTTTACTCATAAAGCACTTACTATCATAACATGAATATCATTATTATGTGCTATATAAATGGTAGACGCACGCATCCTACGCTATCCTGTAACGCTGTATTCCATTATTCTTCGTCATGTTAAATCGCAATACATCGATTATGAGTTTACACTTCAAATTGAATTCAACATGTTATTCTGCAATATTATGTGTGTACTCCCATCATTATTTGTTATGTCTGATCGCAATACCCCAATGTTGAAATTTCACGAATTGTTGTAATAACCAATTTATCAAATCAATAAATGTTTTTTGTTAGAAATAATTCGCATTACTGTAATAACTAATCAACATGAATTATAATTTAACAAAAAACTAGTATTGCAGAATATTTTTATGGAGGATTTCTATATTTGTAATAGATTACATTATTGTCATATCATGAGCTTGCAATCATTGCATTTACACAAATATGCGCAATATGATTGCGTTCATATTTGTTTTGGTAACACTACACATTTATAATTTAATCAGCTTATTCCTTTCCAGTGAATAATACAGATCATTCATTATTCATTAGCCTTTGACCTTCCATACACTAATATATTTATGTTATAGTATCATTTATACAATTAATTAAATTAAATATCTGTCCATTGTGTGTAATCCACAATGTTTCGTCATTATTCATATTTTTAGCTAATTGAATTGATGCAAAATTATAGTAGATGTTATTTTCTTTTTGTAAAAGAGAATTAGAAAATATGATTGTCAGTCATAATGGTTGATATCCATTGCTTCAAATGTGTTATAATTGATTTGCAAATGCAATGAGGGGGTGGGATGCACCCCCCCCCCCCCTCCCCCATGGAAGCTTTGAAAAACGATTCGGCCTCAAATTCGGGGAAACCGTGGCATTACCGGGCTAATCCATTACAACATTTTCGGGAAAAAGCGTGTCATATTTATTGTCGGACTTAACCAGAAAAGCATATCATTTTGGGGCATCGTAATCACCCTTTTTGCTTGTCACGTGAAAAAGTTGGAAAGATTATTATTCGGGCAAAATACCCCAGCCCCACTGAGAAAAATGCGCCCCCTATATACGCCCATGCCGAGGCTACATGTACTTTACAGAATTAGACGGTTACCAAATGGATGAACTATACAAATGAACCAGTTTTCATCCTGATCATGGTTATGTGGATAATACAATATTGACTGCATCCACGAAGTGATTATATTGCGGGATCGGATAATAAATATTGTTCAATGGTTAGATTCATATGTCACCACTCCTCTAAAACCGTTTTGCATGAAAATGGTAAATATACTCCGCAAAAAAAGAAACTGGACACTTGTATAAGTTGAAATATTTCATATTAATGTACGATAAAGTGTACATGATCATAATATCAAATTAAAGGGAATTTAGTCCTCTACATGCAGGGTATAACTTAAAGGTGTAATCGCTCATGCATGAAATGCCATGGTCAATTAACAATAGCAAGGTCTGTTTTCAAAAATAGCAAAACAATGGAGGACCACACCATTCGACTGAAATGATAAGCGTTTCACTTAAAACAAGATGAGCGGGGCAAGTAAATTATGACATTATTCAACTTTATTGTTATAAACAAACTCTGGAAATACAAATTTGTCAATAAAACAGGGCCAGGTTATGAAAGCATTATCATACTGGTCTGTATTAGAGGCATGAAGTTTGTCTATTGCATGTGTCCCCTGCAATTTTAACCATATTTACCTAGAGAAATTTAAAGACTGCCCAACTGTTTGACCAAGGGGGACTTCAGGTTTTGAAGATCTTTAGACTACGGTAGAATTCTTGAGAAGAATGTATACCATATTCATGCTGAAATAAGGGCACAAACTGTGGTTTTGACTAATAAAGCTTTACCATGGAATTCCCCATTTTGTTACTTTTGGATGACAATAAGACCTATAACGTTCACAGTTTGTCTTCATTTATACTCTTTATTGAGATGAAGATAGAAAAGGTCACATTTGTAATGAAAAATTATGCCATCTCATAAATATAGCGTTTTAGATTACGCTTATGTACATTTATATGGTTGAGTGGATGTTCCATTTTTGCTATTTTTGAAAACAGACCTTGGTGTGGTTAATTGACCGTGACAAGTCATGCATGAATGATTTCATCTGGATTTCATGCGAATATTGAAGAGGGTAATTTTATCTTTAATTTGATATACAATATCATATATTTTATCGTTAATGAATACGAAATATTTGGTCTCATATAGTGTCCAGTTTCTTTTTTTGCGGAGTATATATTATGCATTTCGCATTTTGTCTATTGTATTTGATGTTTTTGTTGTAAGTCTATTTATAATTTTATGAATATTTATCATGAAACTATAGCAATAATATACTAATAATACACTGTCTAGAGTGCATTGTGTAAATTCATTGCACTCGAGGCTATGTTATCTGTGCGATGTGCACGAGGCAACGCCGAGTGCGCATGCGCACAGCTAACATAGCCGAGAGTCCATGCATTTACACAATGTACGATAATAAGACTTTTGTATTATTAGTTTTCACGTTATTATTATCACGTTACAGAATTCACCAGAGCTGTTTTATAAAGACAAATATTATGTTTGGGGAAATATTGAAGTATACTAAAATGAAATCAAATACTGGCCCAATTTGCACTTTTGATAATTACATAAATAACGGGGCTTTTTTGTGTTCCCTGAAATAATTATTTTGATATAATAATTATTTTAAAATAATTAAACAAAAATATAGGTTTTCCCGCTCAATTTTGCGATTGTGTCATTCGAATTGATAAAATGAGCAAACGAATTCGCGCGATTTGCGATCGCCGTGTCAAAGCAGCATTCGAATTCGTATATAGTCATTCAAAATCGCGTCTGAGCAAGTGAATTTGAACAAAGAGCATACACTTTTCATGGTCATTCAAAATCGCACGTAGTTCACGCTGGCGCTACTGCACATTCGCGAATTCGAGTGCCCATAAATGAACTATCGTGTCTATTCACGAAACCGTATGCGTATGCATGAATTCATTTGCACTTATTCGGAATTTGAAAGACCGATGAATTTGAATGACCCTTAATGAATTCGATTGAAAAAAGTGTAAAATTGAGCGGGAAAACCTATATATATAGTTATTTCATATTGAACATAATTTTAAAGGGAACTGACCAGAAAATTTATATAATATAAATGAAGAAAAAAGCAAAGAAAATAGGGTTTGAGCATTGACACCTAGTTTTGGTTACTCAGATTTTGTTTTTGTACAATTATTATGGCTAATTTAGATCACCACTTATACCTTTTGAGTCTGTGAGCGACGATGACCTTTTTGATGTATTAAAGGGGTAGTTCAGTTTTGGTAGAGAGGGCGCTGCACAACACAATTTTTTTCGTGAGGTAATGAAAAACTGAGTGTCGAGTTTGAAAGAACATGCAATTTTAATGGCAGAATAAACTTTATTTGGTCAATATCGGTACAGAAATGGCTGAAATATCAATAAATACGATGATTTTTTTGAAAAAAAAAAAAAATGCTTACACTTTTTCAAAAATTTTAAAAAGCGGTTTTTAAATAGTTGTTGATGATCTCTCTATTTAAAGGGACTTAGTAACATTGTCCAGATCCTCAAAAGAAAATTTTAATTCTAGCGGTTCCATCATATATACCTTGTTGTATTCTTATTAACAATAAAATCATGGGACCGGTTTCGGTTTTTCAAATTTCCCTTTCGTTACAAAGATTATGTACGATTGAAGTATTCAGATAAGAAAAACTCCCCCGGAGTTTTTCTTACCGTGTACAGAGTGAGTGCAGTGAGTCAGTGAATATCACTATGCATTTTCGCTCATTACTTGGCCATGCAATGTCAATTTGACTTGAAATTTTCACACAATACCCTGTGGACATATGAGATAACAACAATATACATTGCATCAACCCTTCATCACTTTTTGCACATGTCAACAAAGTTACTAGATCTCATTATTTCACTGACAAAACATCACATGCATAATTTTGTATGAAAAATGGTTGAAACCAATGCCTTATTAGAGAGCGCCCTCTTGTGTTTTAATGGCGCTTTTTTGAATGATAACATGCTTTTTACTTAGTCGTTTGTATTTTTGTATACCTTTCGAGCATGGTGAGGTTATAAATATTAGTTTGTAATATTACCGTCGATTTGCAAGCGCTTGTTATTTTGACATGAAACGCCTTTCATATTTTGCGCGATTATGGTATTCCGTATACGTGCGGCCGCGGATCGGCAGCAGAAGATTCATAGCGCTGGCTATAGCGTGCGCGTTTACGTGTACCGTATTATATCGATGTATAATTCACGTACGATTGGTGTTGGGCGAGCTATTATATCTGTCGTGCATTTACAGCATTATGCATTGCAACTAACTGGATCTGGATGATGTTTATGTGTAACACGGTTTTGGACATGTTAAGAAACTGATCATGATAATTCTTCAAGTTCTGGGTTTCTATTGAGGTAGATTCCATACCGAAATCACATCGAGCTACCTTCCTGCAAAGCCGTAATATAACATGAGAGGTTTACTACGGTAACGTTGACTTAAAATCAAGTTCTTTCATTGATTCAGTTGATCGTTCGCGTGATGAGTGATGTAGGTTCTCTATTTGCATTTGTTTACGTTGGGTTTAACTTCAATCAAAACTGAAAACGACTCTTTTTATTTGGCAAACAACTTCATTTAGCATCCGGTAAAATGTCCTCGTTAAGCCTGCCATTCACACCACCGATCGTCAAGAGATTACTCGGCTGGAAGAAAGACGATTCGGAAGAGAAATGGTCAGAGAAAGCAGTTAAAAGTCTTGTGAAAAAGCTGAAAAAATCTGGATGTCTTGAAGAACTTGAGAAAGCAGTAACGACGCAGAACAGCCAAACAAAATGCATAACGATACCAAGGTAAGCTAGCCAGAGTTGAGCTGGGGGAGGAGGAGGGGGGTCGGGACATGATTATCATGCTGACTAGCATGAGCGTTGTCGTTGAAAATAGCGGCATTTTACGGGAAGTACCACCATTCACGGCGCCCCATTCACAGATCTTTGTCAGTTTGTGGCTTGCTCATGTTCAATGTTGATGGTTAGTTTTTTAGAGTTCCGTCGCAGTCTGACAGAAATCCGGAGACCGGAGTTATTTTTTCGATACCCGGTGAAGCCCAATTTTCTTTACGCATTTATTTAATTTATTTCTAGCCGAGTCCTTTTTGCCTTTCAACTTTCAAGTTCCACCCCCTTCGATAAGCGTTTGTTGATCGATCTTGTTTCTCAATGAGTCAACAAGAAAGTTTGATGTACTCCTGGCAGACCTAGATTTAGGGAGTGCACTAACCAAACCGGGCACTGTGAGTGTGAGACACTGATGTTCATATTTAAGCCTGTACATGCATGCTACTGTAGGTGCAAGGTTTATGACTGAAGGCGGAGCTCGAGTTACAAATGTAAGTTCTGTCGTGAGGGACTTGCCTTTCCTCAAAGTCAAAGTAATGGAGGCAGTGCATTTTTTTTGCACTCCCTTTTTTTAGGGGCAAATGTGGACTTGACGAGGACTTCTAATATAATGAGGTTTCGTAATTTATGTGTTAAATCCCTCTTTATTTAACAGTTTTTGTTTTTATTACTGCACTTTTTTTACGTTCCTCAAGGCTCAAGTGTCTGTCTTGATATCTTTGTCAACTTTTCTCAATGTTAAAACTTATGGATGCATTGTGTCATCAGCGAGCAGCATTGCCTTGTAAACAAATGCCTAAAGCCGTGGTCAGTGGCAATTGAAATTAGTGATCAGTTTGACCGTTTACCTGATTATGTTAGACCAATGTTAGAACAATCCCTTGCAGGATTCTGGAATAAGTCACAACTTAGAAATGACCTAGACTTAGACAGGCATTCTCTTGCCAAGATGTGCCCACAGCATGACTAAAAAGGACAGATGTTATGCATAGTGGATGCATTATCATGCCTTGGGCACGTCCTGGTAGAGAATGCCAACAAGACTTGATCATAACTTCTGAATAAGACTTTCTGACTAAATTTAAATACGCATACAACTTTAATAGACGCGATGTGAGTTAGATACGACTTACTGTAGTCTCAAATTCAGAATACAGGCCAAAGTGTCTGGGGTCAACCAAAAAAATACACGGGGGCAAAGGGCGATTCGCACCTGATACCTTTGGAATCGCCCCCGTGAGCCATGGCACGGGGGCAAAACAAAAAAAGATTTTTTTTTTTTTTTAATTTATTTATTTTTGTTTACATCTTTTTGCATGATCGGAAAGCGCCAGAAACGTACCAAACATGGCATAATCGGATAGATCACATCATGATAATCATTTATTAGACCCTTGAGCAGTGAAAACGATGAAGAAAAAAAAGAGCCCCCGTGAGCCCCAAAATAGCCCTCGTGAATAATTTCACGAGGGCGTTTTTCTCTCTCAAAATTTTCAAAATCGCCCTCGTGAAAAAAAAAGTATTTTTTGGGTTGTCTGGGGTGATAACTTATTTTAATACTGGGACCTGGGCTAGGGTAACAGGTTTGCATACATGAAGCCTCTTGGCAGATGTATGTAAACTACATACATGATTGCTTTCAGGCTGCCACTTAATAAAGGTAAATTCTCTAATTTGTTGAAACATGCAACAATTTGCCTTTGACATGGAGCAAATGAATTGCTTATAATAATGCATAGATCTGGATAGCAATCCATGTATTTAATGTAAATAACATTGAAGTCTGGTCCATGTATACATCTGCCCTTTCCCCCCTGAAATTGCACTCGAGTTTAATGTCTATTACTGCTGCAGAGTGATTGGGTTCCTTGTAAAATGAACATAAAGTTCAACTTTTGCATTTGTATTGTACACATTGTAACGGACCAGTGAAATCATTCTATTCATTATTGTACGGTTGAATGAACACAGATACAATGGCTAGATATTGATCTGGTTTGTTTGTGCAAATACATGTTATCTACACCAGTTCAAAGAATCTCTTACATTGGAAGTTATTCTTCTATTAAGTAAGTAAATGGATCAATAGTTTGATTGATTATTTGCCCCAAAACAAGTAGTAAAGTATGATCATCTCCTGCTTGATGTTTAATTTTTTAATCATATAATTTTTTTTTTGTAGATTTTATTATTGTCATTTTATGTCCAAATTGCATGCAAGGAAAATTCTCAATGGTGAATCTATGTCAACTTTTTAGTTGTCTATTTGTGCGTGCCTGTGTGTTAATGTGCGTGCTGTACATTATTATTATTATTATTTTTTTGTTTAATAAATGCGTCTGCTACAAAGTTGCTGGAGGTGTATTTCTGGTTGGTTTCTGGTTGTTTGTCTGTCCATCTGTATACCCCCTCCATTGTCTTTATTGCGATATCTCAAGAACTGGTCAATGGATTAACTGTCAATTTGCTATCTGCATTGTAGGTAACTTCTAAAGCTATTAAAAAAGGTCAAAGGTCACATGATGATCAGGATCATGATAGATGCAAAATGGCTCATAATTTTGCTGTCGGAAGTGTTTGAGAAATATTGGCGCTATAATTGCTGCCTACTTTTTTTTTTGTCTACTCTAAAAAAGCAAATCCCTGTTTCCTTTACATTGCTATTCCGAATGTGTCGCAATTGTTCATGTAAAATTTACCTGTATTCTTCAGGCTAACATGTGTGATGTGTCGCACAGGACATGCTATCTTCACTGGCGAAAACACTGCATATCATGTCGCAGACTCAGATTCTCTGTCACAAGGCATATTATTAAAGCTATAATTAGACATTGTAAAAGGAGAAGGTATTGAACATTTATAATTTATTGTATTTAAGTATCAGATCTTTGCGAGCAAAAAAGTTTTGGGGTTGTCTATTTATGCAAAGAATGTACATGTACCACTCATATTATTTATCATTCTCAATTGTACGGGTGAATCATTAATGTAAAGGAATATTGAAATAATATACATTTTGGAAATTAATTATTATGTTTAAATGTGTACTGCTGAAATAGGTTTAACAACATTATCTGATCAAGACTGGAAAGTACATAAATTACCCTTTCATTTAATATAATTTTAAGGAAGATATTTATAAATGTTTGAAATTTGTGTTGATGGGGTCCTGTTGTATATGTAGGCAATCTGATTGAATATCCACTGGAGAAAGAAAGAAAGAAAGAAAGAAAGAAAGAAAGAAAGAAAGAAAGAAAGAGGAACTTGTGGATTGTTTCTTGATATCTACATACTTGTTCTTTTTTTTCCCTTTTCAACTTGATTCTCATGCCTTCAGATCTTCATTTGTGACGAGTGGAGCACAATTTATACCACACCCCTCCCATCCTAAAGCCGCGTAAGTCTATTCAGGGCATTTTGTGTGTTTTGATATGTTATTCAAATTTTTAAGAAAAGAAAGAAAAAAAGAATGAAAGGAGAAAAATGGTGTTCTTGAATGCTAAGTGTGCACATTGCCATTTTCCCTTTTGGAATGATGAGTTGACTTAAATAGCAGTAATGCAGTTTGCCTCTTTAAGTCTTTAGCATTTATTTCACTTTTAAAGTTCCAGCATTTTGTATGATTTTGTTTTAATTTTTGCATGACTTTGCACTGTTTGTGCATGCAACATACATGTATCACGTTATAAATAAATATCAATCTTACCACAAACAAATAAGAATGAATTGTTGAATTGAATTAGAATCTTGAAACTGAAAAGCATGAATTGCTCCACGTCCCTGTGCACTGAATGTCTTGTGTTTTCTGCATGGTTGTTGAATATTATCTTAGTATAGACCTAGTCCTACATGTAGATGCACATGTCACTTGAACTAGTTTGTAGTTAGTATACATGTACAGTCAAACCTGTGTACATGTACATGTATATTGACCACCAGAGGGGGAAAACAAAGAAAATCAGGCACTGCAGAGTGCAGACAGGTGACCTTTATAGAAAGGTTCCATTATTTTGTCTGCAGGGGATCACGTTTTGTGGCCACTTTCGCCAGTATATATAGGCAGGTTGGCTAAGCACTATTTATAGACTTTACTTTGAGTCAAATCATTGACACTCAAACTTGAGATCAAATTTAAGCAAAGGCTTGAAACTTTAAAATTTACCTTTTTTCCATCAAGGACGGTGTCCCACATATTTGTGGGTTGGTAGTCCTACACTTCAGCAAGAAGAAGTCTTCACAGTTATATGAAGGAGAAGGAGCATAAATTTCTCTTATTTTTAGAGCCCTAATTTGTTACTCTACCTGCTTTCTAAAAGTTATTTTTTATATTTTTAAAAATTATTGCATAGATCGCTATAATTTAAGAAAATCTTTAAATTGGCAACACATTGTGATATTTTAAAAACAGATTTTGACGTTCAAATTGGCAACTTTGCGGCAATGTCACTTCATATTTGTCTTGAATTGTAATTACTAAATATTTTCCTCCTATTTTTACATCATTAAAAGGTCGAACAAAATAAGAAGTTGCCAATTTGTAGAGGAAAATAATGATCTTTTTGCATTAAAATAGCTCTCTCCGTGATGGGTTAATAGGTCTGTAAGACAAGTACCAGTGCTACATTTGGTGACCCATACCTTAATTGCATCTTGAAATGTTGGTGACCAAAAGCTTACTTTTAGGTGGCTGTGTGTGGGACAGTGCTAACTTTTGTTGTTACATGTACGTCAAGTGAAGGCATAAATAAACTTATTTCAAACAACAGGTGTCAGCTTTTGACCATCACAAGCATTGAAAAGGGTTTCGGGGATGAACCAACAGCACAGGGGCTTTCTAGCTCAGTTGGTAGAGCATCGGTCTAGCAATCCGTAGATCTCGGATTCGCAAAACCTGCACAGTAACACTACAAACTAATAGTTATAACTCCACCATGCTCGAAAGGTTTAGAAAATTACAAACGACTAAGTAAAAAGCCTGTTATCATTCAAAAAGAGCCATTCAAACACAAGAGGGTGCTCTCTAAAAAAGCATTGGTTTCAACCATTTTTCATACAAGATTATGCATGTGATGTTTTGTTGAAATAATGATTAAATAGAGAGATCATCAACAACTATTTTAAAACCTCTTTTGAAAATTTTTGAAAAAGTATTTAGCATTTTAAAATTTTTTACAAAAATCATTGAATATATCTGGGCCCCAGATTTATTACGATTGGATATATTTATTGATATTTCAGCCGTTTCCTAACTGATTTTGATCAAATAAAGTTCATTCTGCCATTAAAATTTTATGCTCTTTGCAGTTTTTCATTATCTCACCAAAAAATTATTTTGTGCAGCGCTCTCTATACCAAAACTGAACTACCCCTTTAACTTTCTATTTCTTGATCTCTTGTGTAAAGTATTAGACTTAATTTTTTTTACAAAGAACTAATTTTAGTGGTAGACAAATACCGTACACAAGTTTTTACTGCAGCATTTTAATCCATTCCTTGACTTCCTGTATCCTTTTAAAGGTGAGCAGTAGTGCAAAACAACCCCTCTTAAATCAATTCAAAATCATACAGCAGTGCATCCAAATCTCTTCCTAGTACTCAAGTGGAAAGTGGAATGCATGACTGGGAAAGTTTTTCTTTGCATACATAATAAGCTGGGATTTTGAAATTCAAATCAAAGTAAAATTGTTAAATTACAGTTGGTTTAATTATCATTGGTTTAAGTTAATTTTTGTCTAGTTTAAATCTAATAAGAAACACAAAATGTCAATGCTCTTTCAAACTGTTAATTACTTGCTTCTACTCATTTATTTTCCACTAGTAGTAAAAAGGGCAAAGTCTCTTTAAAACTTAAAAGCATGTTTTCATGTGCAATGCCATTCAGGAGCCAGCTATTGGAATCCTGCTCTGCAATTGGCTCATTCAAATGCCTCTAGACGGATGTTGCTGATGTTAATGGCCCATTGCAGCAGCTGTGCACGTCGGGTACAAAATCACGAGTTCCATGTGAGGATAAATAAGCCAATCACAGGGTTCGAATTCCTAACATTTATGTTTTAGTTAAGGCTGAGTCGGTTCGGTCGATCACACCGGTTACCGACCGTTTCAATCGGGACCCGGTTCGGTATATCGGGAAACGGTGCCCCGAAAAAAAAAAAAAAAAAAAAAAATGTTAAAAAAGAAATTAAGATTATTACAATAATGTAGCGGAATTCAAATAAAAACGGGGCAATTGATATCATTTACTTTAAAGAGTGGTTATTTTCGAGAAATTCTTGGTTCATTACTTCGTTTGACAGTCAGAAATTGAACAGGAAGCGCAAAATTGCTAGTCATTTGAACGATATTGTCGGCGGATGTGCACACAATGTTAGTCCGATACTCCAGGGGAGTTGTCTGATGGATCTTTGTATGATCCAGCTGATGAGCCAGTGCATTCAAAAAGTGGCTAAAAATACGTTTTTGGGTAATTTGCACCATTTTAAAATGTTTTGATATTCTACTTACATGATTTCATGGCGTTTGATAGCTGAACAGAAACAAAAATGAGCCCCAAAACAATGAAAACAATTACGCAAAATATCGATAAAAAACGACTACATTGCTCCTATTCGCTCGTATACTTTGTGTGCAAGATACAGGTCTTTTTTTCTTACCCGAGATTCATCTGCGGCCGGTGGAACTATGTTAATACATCCGCCATACGTTATAACTTATAACCATGTAATGATAATAATAGGTTCATGATTTAATGTAGTGCCTATATCATCTCTAAGCGCTATTATTACCCCAGTCATAGGATACAAATCATACAATGCCAGCCCGCACACATTGTTTGTACCATCTCCACAATATTTGCTTGCTCCTTTGCCTTCTTAGTTCTTATTGGTAGAGTCTTTGCACATTTTAATTGGTGCAGAAATTATTGAGAAACAGGCAGGTTTAGCAAGTCACAATGTATTTTACAAAGTAAATAGCTTGAACATTGTGTACTTTGTCATCTTTTGAAAAAACATGTACTTGGTGAAATAGTTGTGATGACAAATAGCAAAAGGGTTGTATTCGGATCAGTAGTCATATGTGTATGTGTGTCTAATGACCTGGCAAAGCAAAACTTTTGCACAAATTATCAAGGTTTAAAATTATTGTACATGTACTGTACATTTGAGGCTCCTATTGTCCCCTATACAGACATGTAACTGTACATGTGTAAGTGGATTTGGGAATGCTATCTGTGCATCCACATGATTTACTTTCAAGAACTTTGTACATGTTTGAGGTAGAATTACCAAATTTACAATACCATGGGGGCAATTTCTTGAAGGCCTACATCAGGGCTCGACATAAGCACTTGCCCGCTTTCCCGGGGCAAGTAAAAATTGATGTACATGTAGGGCAAGTACAATTTTGTAAATGGTCTAGTCTGGTTGCCCGATCGGGCAACTGATATTTCTGTTCAACTACAAGAGTAGAATGTTATTACCGTAAAACTCCGTGTATAAGTCGCACTCGTGTATAGAACGCACCCCCAACTTTCTAAAAAAAAAAAAAAAAAAAAAAAAAATTTACATTTTTTTTTTTTAGAATTTTTTTTTTTAGAATTTTTTTTTTCATGAATATTCATATATTCATGAGGTAGCAATGCTCATTAAATATGCAAAATACTAAATTCATTAATAACTTTTTTGTTCAGAAAAATGTAGAACCACTGTTTAGAAAATTGAATATTAAATGAGTGCTGCTACTCATGAATATCTGAATATTCAATTAGTGGCAGTGTTACTGCTTAAAAACTTGCATTTTGTTTTGCTAACCACTATCATTTATGTAGGAAAAAGGTATATTTTGATAAATGTTCCCCCTTATATCAAGCTCTTGTCATGCCCTAGACCAGTGTAATATGCATTAAACATGACTACAGGGTGTCCCAAAAAATTTTTCTGAAAAAAAAAATAAAATAATAATAATTTTTTTTTTTTTTTTTTTTTTTTTTTTGTGCTGTACCTGTGTATAAGACGCACCCCCCACTTTGAAAATTTTCCGACGGAAAAAAAGTGCGTCTTATACACGGAGTTTTACGGTAGGCTTGCCTGTACATGTAGATGCAAGTTCATTGTGGGTTAAATTGTTTCAAGGTCAGAGGTCAAAGCACTTTCCATGAGCAAGTAAAAGCACTTTCTTTGGGCAAGTGAAATGTGAACATTTATGATTTTGCTTGCCCAAATGGACCAGTAGAGAAAACAGTTAGTGTGGGGGCTTGCCTACATGTAGATGCAAGTTCATTGTTGGTTCAATTGTTTCAAGGTCAGAGGTCAAAGCACTTTCCATGAACAGTTTTTTTTTCTCAACACTTAAATAAATGTAGTAGTACAACTTGTACAACAATTTTGTTTAAGGATTACCACATTTAAACCAGAGGTTCATCTTTTGAAGGCCTACACCAAGTTCAATGATCCCGACCAAGGTCGTCAAAGTTCAATGAATGGTCTGTCCAAATACTCCCAATAACTTCATACTACTGTGTTGCAGAATAACCAAACTCGTACTCAGAGGTGCATCTCTTGAAGACCTTTGTCAAGAAAAGACCTTAGATGTCAAGCAAAAGTTCAAATTTGGGTTACATGGAAATTGGTCCAAGGTCAGTAAACTTTCCATGATACTCTCGTTCAATAACTTCATAGGACTTTGAGGTGCAATATTAGTAAAGTTTGTGAATTAAAAAAAACAGGAAAGATAATTAGAGCGACTCTCATGTTTCACTGATTAAGGAAGTGCTTTATCTTGATCTTGCAACGCTTCAAGTGAGAGGATGGTATTTAGAGGCTGTGTTTTATTTTAAAGAAAGATTGTCATGCACTGATGAGATGGTATAGCATGACAGAGCAGAGACTCGAAGAGCGCATAGAGCATTAAATAAGAGGGTTGTCAGAGTTGAGTTAATTAATCTTCCCCTTTCCGCCTTACCTCACCCAGTGCGGTCTGGCTGATTAGGTTACCACCTACTGTACAGTTGTGCATGGATCAATCTAGAAGCAATAGAGTAGATATTTTTTTTTTAAATGGATGTAGGAATATTTGTTTACAAGTACTAAATGTTGTTACAGAGCCCTTCACAAATGCTCTTATTACATGTAAGAGAAAAAACCACTAGCAGCTTTACACACAGGCCAAATCAGCCACATGTGCCTCAATACCCAAACTGTTGTACTTGGGATAATTCTTATTCGTCAATTATTTTGCTAACAAATCAAAGTCACAACCAAACCATTCCATTTGCAAATTGATGTTGGGCAAGTAAAATTTCATAAATTGTCTAGTTTGGTTGCCCGACTGGGCAACTTAATTTGTGCTAACATGTAACTAGGAGAGAATAATGTAGTTATTTATGAGTAAATCTCATCTAGAAGTATTAAGTGGGCAAGTAAGTTTTCTGTTTGGGCAAGTAAAAGTTAAAAAGTAAATGGTTCTGCTTGCTTGAATGGGCAAGTAGACACATTTTTAGCGTGGAGGCTTTCACACAAGTATGGCATTTTAGTATGATATAGTAACTCTTGTATGCTTCACCTCCCAACTTTACTCAAGTAATTTTAAGACAAGAGCAATCAAGGATATACATTAAGTAGTGGTCTGGGTATCTTTCCAATGCCTGTTAATTGTAAATGTCCACTGATGTGGATGAAGGCTCACCAATAAATGAGTCGGGTGTGGTGAAGTTATTAATTAAGTTTGATGTTGTTGTTGTTTGATGGCAATCCGTCAAAGGTGACTATTCACCAATTTAATTTCTCTTTATGATTCATTTTCAACAAATTAGAATACCTTGGATGTGGGCTTATAAAGTTCACAAACTTATTTCAGCCATAATTAATTTCAATAAACAATGTTTGTTTCAAGTACTTAAAATACAGTAAATGCAGTGTACATGTATAATATTATAACTATTTCCAAAGTGTTCTTCATTCAACCTTGGAAGTGTGGTGGTTTTAGTACATGTAGTGTTTAGATAAATGTATGTAGTGTTTAATGTTGGACACAAGATTTAAGTGAACATCCATGGTAGTCAATGTGTCTTTGTGACTGCCTGTAATTGCTGTGCTTCAGAAATGTTGATACAGTGTAGCTTTTTACCTGGTATCTGTAGTGTGTTTTGAAGTTCTGAGTTACAGATGTTGGTATCATACATGTTTGTACATGTACGTACTTGAACTGTAGTGTACATGTAGGTCAACATGTCATAGTTGTTGAATAGATTGTTTCATTTATATGTTGGTTTGCTTAAATTCATTTGTATTGTTAATTCTTGTTTGTTATCCATTTATCTATTAACTTATCGTTTTGTTATTTGTTTATTAATTAATTAATGATTTTTCATAAATGCAAACTTACATGTAATACTTTAAAAAAAAGGAGGGAGGGAGGATCAATTCTACATGTAGTACATCAAGCCTGCCTTTTCGACTATAGTGACCACTAAAAGTGATCACCTGCAGAGAAACTCAATGTTATGGACCCTTGTCTATAGAGGTCATCTGTCTGCAGTGGCCACTTTTCTTGTTTCCCCTTGGGTGGTCACTATACGCAGGTTTGATTTAAATCAATCAACCATTTATAAGTGCAGTCAGGGTTTACAGTTAATGTAAAGCAGAATCAGAAACATGCATGTACATGTACACTGCACAGTCAAACCTGCTCTACATGTACAGATAGCGACCACCTCTACATAAAGTCTACCTGCCTACATGTAGATAAGGAATAATAATATTGATTCCCAGGAATCAGTTTGTGTGCAAATGAACCTGCATATAAAGGACAACCTGATTTTAAAGTAGGTCATTGTAGACAGGTTTCACTGTACACCGTGTCCCAGAAAAAACGAAACCGGGTTTCATGGCAGAAATTTTCTGTCATAATGAATAATTTAATTGATAGTACGAAAGATGTTAGTCATCGTGGTGCTTAATTTTAAGCACCAATTAATTTAATTGATGATATATATATGCCTGGAAAGCTCTGTGTCTCTTCTTTCATTTGATGTGCAACTTATGGCACATACTTCAATCATGACTGAATTAGAACAATGGAAAGTGGTGTTACCAATATTAAGCCTGGGTCGGAACGGACGGAATACCGGAATCCGTCCGGTGTGTGTGTGTTCCGGTTTTGTTTTCTCCATTCCGGTATTCCGATGAAAATCGCGGAAAACCTCTTTTTCCTCAAAAATTCATATTTTGTAGTAGAAAACTATCAGAAGAAAACAAATGACAAAAAAGTACAAGAAAGACGATGTCGAATGCAACTTACAACGACAAGAAATCCGCTGCGTTTATTATGACAGCCAATCTAGCGCGCGGTGCGGCGAGTACGGCATACGATCGACGTCGTAGACTAGCTACCCCTGCGCGCCCCGGCCCCGCAGCTAGCTGCTATCAGTCAGAGCTGCGCCGTACCATGTCACCCGTACTTGTATCATGCATACTGCACAGTCATGTACGTAATACTGCACATGGATTAAACGATTCTCAAACGTTGACATCCAGTCCGCCCTCTATCGGTACTAAACTAATGCTCCGATACAGCCCGCCATATCACTCGTATACTTTGCGTGCAGGTTATGGGTCTCATTTCTTACGCGAGATATCCATCCGCCGGGAATTGGGGAATTCCCCAATTCCCGGCGGATGGATATCTCGCATAAGAAAAAAGACCCGATAAGCTGCACGCAAAGTATACAAGTGAAGTGTTAGTGTTGACTTATTCGTGTCGTTGTATGTACAAGCTTCAGCAGTTCATATACACATGCAGGTTCGAGCGAGTTAGAAAATGTTTTTTTTTTTTCTTTGTTGCTGTTTTTGCAGGTAATTGTTCTCGTATAAGTAAAATAAGAGAATAGAATAGGTGCGATCTTAATCGTAATAATCTTACATTTTCGTTCCTTTTCGGCACTTTTTAAGAGTGCAACTTGAAAAATGCAAGGTCAAGGCAGTTGAGTTGGCCTGTCTCGCAGCGCGGGGCCTGCCTGCGCTGCCGAAGCTATGGCAGACCTTCTAGTGCGTGTTCGTTCCGTATCATTCATTGGCAGGTTTTTTTTTATCGGAATACCGGATTCCGACCGGCACAACACCGGCGGATTCCGGAACAAAAAAATTCCGACATGACTCAGGCTTAACCAATATTCAATTTGCACGCATAAATTTGAAGTTTGGGTGAGTTTTAAGAGTTGTAAACGTACTTATTTTTAAAAAGGACAAACACCACATAAAAGTTCATATTTTTATCTTTTACATGACACCTCATGCTCAAAAAATAAATGATTTATGCCAGAGAACGAGTACAATGAAAACATGCCTGATTTCTGCCCGAATGAGTCAAAGTTGAGTAAGAAGTCGCTCAGCTTTCCTGACTAGCAGCTGACAATGGACTTTGATGCATGAGTGAATTTACACAAACATGGGGATCTGGAAACAGGCTAGATCAGGAAAGTTACTCATTTGGGCTGGAATCAAGCATGTTTTCATTGTATTCGTTCTCTGGCATATATAATTTATTTTTTAATCATGAGGTGTCATATAAAAGATAAAATTATGAATTTTCATGCGGTGTCTGTCCTTTTTCAAAATAGGTACGTTTACTACTCTTAAAACTCTCCCCAAAACCTCACCCAAACTTGCAATTTCTGCGCGCAAATTGAATTTTGGTAACACCACTTTCTATCGTTCTAATTCAGTCATGCGTGAATTATGTGCCATAAGTTGTATATCAAATAAAAGAAGAGACACATAGCTTTTCAGACATATATATATCATGAAGGAAATTATTCATTATAACATAAAATTTCTGCCATGAAACCCGGTTTCGTTTTTTCTGGGACACGGTGTATTACACTTACAGAGATGAATTCTAGTGGTGCCTACATGCACATGTACATTTCCCAAAAGAAACAATATACTTATAACCTAGTTACATACATGTATTCAAACATATTTGTTTAAATTGTATTTTTTTGCCTGAAAATCTAGTGGGAAGAGTACACGGAAACTTAGCAAAGACCGTCAAACCAAGGATGGTTCCATGATCGTTCCAATTTGTGTAAAACCCAACTCATCATTGCCTGCATTACTGCCAATATATTTTTTTTTTTCCAAGGGAAAACATGCACACCCATGCTGCTTACATGTACACACAAATCAGGAAGGAAGAGATATAGGATGTCCAATATCCTGCCCAAGGTGATACTGCCAGTATGAATCTGCCCTTTTTTCAACTGTGCCACAGGCTTGCCTTGTCTCAATATTGAACTTGTTTATAAATGTTACATACATGTGGTTTAAAGTCGCTGCGTCGCCACTTTCGGGAATGTGCACTTGTGCACAGTTATGTGTGAGCGCAATACTCCAGAAACTCTATATAGATTTTAAAATTGCTCAAGGTGATACTGCCAGTATGAATCTCCCCTTTTTCAACTGTGCCATTCCACGAGCTTGCCTTGTCTCAATATTGAACTAGTTTATGTTACATTATGTTACATACATGTGGTTTAAAGATGCTGTGTCGCCACTTTCGGGGAATGTGCACTTGTGCACAGTTATCATGCGTGAGCGCAATACTCCAGAAACTCTATAGATACGATATGTTCAATAACTTGCTCAAGGTGATACTGCCAGTATGTATCTGCCCTTTTTAAAACCATGCCATAGGCTTGCCTTGTCTCAATATATAACTTGTCTAGTTTAAAGTCCCCGTGTCGTCACATTCGGGAATGTGCACTGCGCACAGGGCAGCGCCATATTTTCATAACCATGCAGAATTATGCGTGAGCACAAAACTCCCTAAACTCTATAGATACGGTATGTTCAAAAACTTGCTCAAGGTGATACTGCCAGTATGTATCTGCCCTTTTTAAAACCGTGCCATAGGCTTGCCTTGTCTCAACATTGAACTTGTTTATGTTGTGGTTTAAAGTCGCTGGGTTGTCACATTCGGTAATGTGCGCTGCGCACAGTGCAGTGCCATATTTTCACGAATTAGGCGGTATCGTGCGTGAGCGCAATTCTTTACCGTTCATGCATGTTCGATACTCTCTTTAAGGTGATACTGCCAGTATGAAACTGCCCCTTTTTCAACTGTGCCATTGGCTTGCCTTGTCTCAATACTGATCTTGTTTAAATATTACTGTTTAAAGTAACTGCGTAGTCACATTTGGCAATGGGCTCAGGGTACCGCCACACATGTATTTTCTAAAATCAGGCGGAATCATAAAATAAATGAGCACAACTCTCTACCGTACATGTTTGTTCAAGACTCAAGGTACATGTAATACTGCCAGTATGAATCTGCCCTTTTAAAAACTGCCACATGGGGCTTGCCTTGTCTCAATATTGAACTTGTTCATAAATATTATTTAGATTAAAGGCACTGCGTTCTCACATTCAGCAATGTGCACAGGGCACTGGCATATATGAGCGCAACTCTCTATCGTCGTATGTACATGTATGTTCAATGGATCTGCTCAAGGTAACACTGCCAGTATGAATCTGCCCTTTTTAAAATTGTGCCATGGGCTTTCCTTTTTTCGATACAGATCTCGTTTAAAGGTTATTTTTTAAAGTCACTGTGTTGTCACAATCGGGAATGTGCACATGGCGGAGCCATATTTTCAGGACCAGGCGGAAAAGTGCTTGAGCGCAACTCCCGCGCATCTCTCTCACGTATGTTTAAAGAGACAGAGCGCAATGCCCAAAGATGAGCTCTTGGGAAACCCTAACCCTCTGATACAATGACACAGCCACTTTAAAGGGATCTTGTAACATTGTCAAAATCCTCAAAACTTAATTAGATCTCTAGTAGTTCTATCATACCTTGTTGTAATCGTATTACCAATAGAAGCATGGAACAGGTTTTGGTCTTTTAAATTTCCATTTCGTTAAAAAGATCTTAACGGTTGAATGAAGTGTTCATATTTAAAAATTATCCACTGGAAAGTTATTACATCAGTACAATAAGTAGGCTTGAATAGCATTGGCGCACTTGCAAATGTTTGGCACGTATGGAACCATTAAATATAATAATGGTTCTGTAAGTGGTAGTAATTAATTGCATTGTTTATGAATTAAACAACCCTTTGCAAAATGTTGGGTATCTATTTGATATCACAAATTGGTACCAAAACATATAATTATGTGTTGTTCTTTGCCTAGTGGTCCCCTTTAATATTGTGTTGAGTTTTCAAATTATACAACTTTGTATAGAAACCGATTTTTCTGAACTTGTGGTCGGAATGGACTGCCAAAACTATTACCTTTCATTTATTACAGTACTATTTTGGGGTGGTGGTCCCCTTTAAAAGAATTAGCACCTGCCTGTTTTGTTTACAGCATCTGGCATTTAGAGGGGAAATCCCTTTGTCTGCAGATCAACATATTAAAGGGAAGCAAAATGCTGGCATTTTTTCCCTCCAACTTTTACTGATATGTGCATAATTGATGTTACTTAGAAGTCATGATGCGGAGCCGTGTGCTACATGTACATCATGTTGTTTTTAACCTAGATTGTTTATAATTACCGCCAGTTTGCAATCCATATTTTCCCCTCTCATTTTGAATAGTTCTCAAGCCCCCTGCTTGTGTCTTTAGAAAAAAATCCCAAATTCAGGGTAGAAAATATACAGGGGCTGAGGGCGATTTTCCCCCCTAATTTTCAAAATAGCCCCCTAAATTCAGTAGGTAGCCCCTAAAATTACCATAGGGTATTATGTTAAATATGTTGTGATATCCATCAGATTGAAAAAGAAGCCCCCTAAAATAAAAAATATAAATTCCTGCATTGACCCCAATACAAGGAGTGATCACGTTTAGTTTGAAATGTATATCGTGTGGACATAATTGTTTGAAGTATGATAATATTTTGTAAAATTTTGTAGAATTTATGATATTTTTATGATTATTTATAATAATTTATAATACAACTTTTTAATTTTATTATTTCAGTTCCGCAGTCAAAAGTTTGCTTGGAACTTATTGTATCAAGTTCTTTCACTGCATTTTTCGGTTAATTTTGTTTGTTTGTAAATCTTTGTGGCACATACAAATGTATCGTCTGCTTTGGAATGGATTCTGCCTCTTCCTGTATTCATTCCCTCGCATCTATGTTTCTGTGTCATTGCAATTTACTGTCACCTTGCCTTTTTCAATATATGTGTCAGCATGCATGTTTCTGGATAGTGCAGTAGTGAAATAGCTAAACTTTGCCACCAACTGTTTTGGGTCAAAACCATGTTTGATTTGTACATTTATGTAGGTTATAGCTTTAAAGGGATTTAATAACATTGTCCAAATTATCCTCAAAACTTACTTGGAACTCTAGTGGTTCTCTCATACCTTGTTGTATTTGTATTAACAATAGGAGCATGGGACAGGTTTTGTTTTTTCCCTTTCGTTGAAAGGAGATTTACAAATGAAGTATTCAGATTTTTAAGTACTATTCACTGGATAGTCATAACCGTGTAAAAAGTCAGTGCAGTGCATAGTGAATATCACTTTGCATTTTCACTCATTACTCGGCCATATAGCATCCATTTACCTTGAAAATTTCACACATTACTCAGTGGGCATATCAGATCACAACAATACACATTGTATCAATCATGCATAATTTGTTGCACATGTCACTAGATCCCTTTAATAATATTATTGTTTGCACCTGCCACCAGGGAAGAAATATTGCCAACTGGTATATTCTAAATGCACGCAGAAACACAAACTAGAACTGTCAATATTAGCAATCTTCTCATTTCTATTTGTATTTAAATGTTTACTATTAAAAAACATGGTGGAAATTGCTTCCAATAATAAATTATCAATGAATAATACATTTCATAAAACATTTGCAATTGCTGTAAGTGTCCAATTATTGTAAATACCATGGCAACAGTGGCAATGCTCCATGCTTGGCTGTTGACCTAGTAGTTACAATAATTGGACACATACATAAGTACAACAATTGCAAAAGTTTTATGAAATGGGGCCCACGTGCCTGTTAATGTAAAGGTAGTTTTCTAAATATCTCAATTAATAAATGCTTGTTTTTTGTGATGGGTTAAGGCCAAACCAAACCTCAACTAGCAAATACGGGGCATTTCGAGTGATGTCTGTTCTGGTACTGTTTGTATGCCACCACCAACGAAATGGGAAGAGGCATTATCTTTTTGGGTTGTCCGTCCGTACATACATCCGATTGCCTGATTTTTTGCAGCTCTCTTGGTGCAAGGCTGCACGTTACTAGATTGGTGACTATCAATCTTTGTATGAGGTTTAATATCTGATAACTGCAGTTTTTTTCTGAAGGTTTACCATTTTTAGAAAAAGAAGAAGAAAAACACTACCTGTACTCAACTAAATTTCTAAATTGCATGTGTTGATTCTGATTGCCTTGAATGCTGCAGGTCCCTCGATGGGAGGCTCCAGGTGTCTCACAGGAAGGGTCTCCCGCACGTCATCTACTGTCGACTGTGGCGCTGGCCGGACCTGCAGAGCCACCACGAGCTGAAGGCGGTGGAGCACTGCGAGTACGCCTTCCATCTCAAGAGGGATGAGGTGTGCGTCAACCCGTACCACTATGCACGAGTTGAAACCCCAGGTAAGATCACTGAGATGAGAGAGACCTTTTTTTTTTTCCTGAAGCCCCTTATTTTCAGTTCCCAGTTCCCAGTTTCCAAGCCCCCACTCGGCCACTATGCACGAGTTGAGACTCCAGGGGGGTGTTTCACAAAGATCCTAAGTTGAACTCCACTCTAAGTTGGACTTAAAAAGTATGGAAAGCCACTAGTTTCTTTGAAAAATTGTTGTAAAAGTCCTGTTTCAAAGGCATAAAATGTTGATTCAACTTTTATTATCAAGGAGATTTCATGTTTGTGATGTAAAATTCATGAAATATCTAACATACTTGCATTTTTGCTTTTGAATATATTTTATTTTAAGGCTACAAATGGCTTACCATAATGGTTAAGTCCAACTTAGAGTTAAGTTCAACTTAGGATCTTTGTGAAACACCCCCCCCCCCCCCCCATGTAACATCACTAAGTAACAAAATCACTAGTGGTGAAGTAATAGCGCCATGCTGTATCTAGGTGCCCTATTCAGAGGTGCATTATTACCCATGGTCATCAGGTACAGTTCTAACCCGCACAATTTTCTTGCACACCATCTCGACTCCTAGAGAAGCATACTAGCCCAAGCTGCCCTACTATATATGTCGCTACAGGCTAATTTAACACCCGACCAAGTACCCAATTACACTCCAAAAATTATAAACCAAATATAACCAAATTTGTAATGTTTTTCTTTGTTTGGGGCCACTATATATTCAGGTTTCGGGGCCACTAGAATTGTAAGAATCTTGTTTTGACTTGCCCAACTGGGCAACAAGGCTAAAAAGTTAATTACTTGCATTGCTGTTACATGGTATATTTCTTAATGAAAAATAAACAAACAAAATAACATTTTGCAGTTAAGAGAAATGTAGGCCAGTGTGCCAGTTCTAATTTAGAGCCCTGTGTAAATTGATGTGAACATACGTTTTTAAATTAGTCTTTGTATAAAACAAACCAACACAGATTAACTTCGTGCTAACAACAACTTTGTCATGTTATTCACCACCACAAGTTGTGGAGTGAAAAAAACAAACAGTAGTGAACTATTCCCAAGATGTCATGCCCCTGTTAGTGTTTTTCTAGGCAGATAAAATGACAAGCAAAAGTAGCTGACCTCATGCAAACAAAGCATATCGTCGTCGGGTGAGAGTGAGAAGGACGCTAAGTCAATTTTTGGCTAAATTGAGTTATGCACATGTACAGTACAATCTTTCAGGTTGGAGCCTCTACTGTATGTGTGATGCCAAATTGTCAGATAATAATTATGTCTAATTTGGGAGTATTTATTGAATATGAAAGAGAGAGATCTATAATTGGTTTGCACACATTTTAAAGGGAACTAATAACATTGTCAAAATCCAAAAAACCTTAGAACTCTAGCGGTCCCCACATACAGTACCTTGTTGCATTCATATTACCAGTAGAAACATGGAACAGGTTTTGGTTTTCAGAATTCTTTCGTTAAAAAGATATTTATGATTGGAGTATTCAGATGTTAAATTCTTTTTCTAGAGCATTATGAATGTACAAAACAAGTGCAGTGAGTTAGCAAATATCACTTTGCATTTTCACCCATTACTCGATCAAATACAACATTCATTTTACCATGAAATATTCAAACATCGCTCAATGGATATATATGAATCAGATCACAAAAGTACACATTTTTATCAACCCTTTGTCAGTTTTTGCACATTGTATGCAGGGCTGGGGCCAGTGAAATTGCACTTCGGGCCAGCAAAAATGTATAAAAGTCATATTTTGGTGGCCCGGTCGGGCAAGCAGATTTTCAACCCGACATTGACAAAATTAGAAAAATCTTGTTTTCTTTCATGTCATATGCTTCCATCTATAATCACAGGTTTGATCAGGAAAGAGTGATATTTTGAATAGTAAAAAGTTTACTCATGAAATACAATTTTCGGGCCAGTAAATTTTTCTTTTGGACCACCAGATAAGGGAAAGAAATTATTTCACTGGCCCAACCGGGCCACTGATAAAAAAAAAAGGTAAGTGTGGATCCCTGTTGTATGTTTGTCAGCAAAGTTACTAGATCCCTTTAAGGCCCTTCTCTCTCTCAAGCAACCATATTTTCATTGATTGATCAATGGGGAGGAAGCGGGCACTAATTCCCCGGCTCCTTGCTCAATCTGCACTTGATAACAGGAAATTTCATTTTTGTTTTTATTATTGAAGCAGAACCTTTTTTTTTTAACAACTTGAAATGCCATTTGTAAACATAGTCATGCATTATTAAGTGGTTGACTCCTTTTGCTTTAAATTAGGCAATGTACATTTGTACATGCCCAATTTTGCTTCGGCATCAATAACATCTGCAGGGCAAATATTGTTGTCAAAAGTACTTGCCTAATTATTATTAAAACTATTTTTCACCGAAGAAGATGCACAAGGAATTTAAATGAGCACTCGGAAATAGTTAGTCCTCATTGTATTTATGAATTGTTAAATTGATTTTAATGTCTTACTTTTTTTTTTTGCAGTATTGTTTATTAATAGCTTATGTTTTCCATTATAGTTTCCATGGTAACTCTAGTGATAACAAATAACATGTTTTCATGCAGAGCACACATGGACCTTTCAAAAGATACAATGTACTCTTGGTAATCTTGTTAGAAAATATTTTTGTCTAAATTGTATTTAATAAAGAGAAATTTGAAGGGATAATTATCAGAATATGTATTGTCAAACCTAAATTTTAATAACAGGAACCACCTGGTTCTTGTTCTCACAGATATATCAAGAACCGTATTTAAAAGGGACAGAGGCAATATTTTGAATTGTAATGAATTTGCAGATTTGCTTTGCTCTATATTCTTTTCCCCCAAACATAATTATTTCTTCGGGGGAGGGGAGGAGGTGGGGCACCTGTGGAGAACGGACAATGTTTGGTGGGTGAGCACTAAAGATACCCTTTACTACACCCCTGCCTTAAAGAGGTTTCTATTTCTAAATCACAATACCACGGTGAAGAGCTTTTTAAACACTGCATTTACCGGAGACCAACATTATACAGACTGTCCCAGATAAAACGAAACCGGGTTTCATGGCAGAAATTTTCTGTCATAATGAATAATTTCCTTGATGATATATATATGTCTGGAAAGCTCTGTGTCTCTTCTTTCATTTGATGTACAACTTATGGCACATAATTCAAGCATGACTGAATTAGAATAATGGAAAGGGGTGTTACCAATATTCCATTTGCACGCATACATTTTAAGTTTGGGTGAGTTTTAAGGGTTGTAAACGTACTTATTTTTAAAAAGGACAAACTCCACATAAAAGTTCATATTTTTATCTTTTACATGACACCTCATGCTAAACAAATAAATGATTTATGCCAAAGAACGAGTACAATAAAAACATGACTGATTTCTGCCCAAATGAGTGAAAGTTGAGTAAGAAGTCGCTCAGCTTTCCTGAATTAGCAGCTGACAATGGACTTTGATGCATGAGTGAATTTACACAAACATGGGGATCAGGGAAAACATGGGAACCAGGCTAGATCAGGAAAGTTACTCATTTGGGCTGGAATCAAGCATGTTTTCATTGTATTCGTTCTCTGGCATAAATCATTTATTTTTTAATCATGAGGTGTCATATAAAAGATAAAATTATGAATTTGTATGTGGTATTTGTCCTTTTTCAAAATAAGTACGTTTACTACCCTTAAAACTCACCCCAAAACCTCACCCAAACTTGCAATTTCTGCGGCAAATAGAATCTTGGTAACACCACTTTCCATCATTCTAATTCAGTCATGCGTGAACTATCGTTCTAATTCAGTCATGCGTGAACTATGTGCCATAAGTTATATATCAAATGAAAGAAGAGACACAGAGCTTTTCAGACATACATATATCATCAAGGAAATTATTCATTATAACATAAAATTTCTGCCATGAAACCCGGTTTCATTTTTTTTGGGACAGTCTGTAGTTCAAATAATCAAATTAAAGACTTCAGAAATTTTTGAACAAAGGTTTTTAAACACTGCATTTCTTCTTGATTGCTTCAAGTGTCTTTAAAAATCACTCAATGTTACTAATTTAAAATTCAAAATGTTGGCAGCTATGCCTGTTGGCAGCTACAGTGTATGCCGATTTATAAGAGTTTGTTTTTCTTAATGTTAAGTGCCTATTACATGTACATGTATTAAGATGAAAGCGATACATTAGCTTACTCTGGTTAAGTAATTGGCGTTTATTGTGAGGATGCTGCGTTGTTTCTTACGTACGTGATAAGTGGAGTTGCAATTGTGATGTAATTGTTGTTACTTGTTAAACTTTTGAACGCCAGTAAAACGATATGAAAAAGATGTCTTCTGTAAAGTAAATTGTTGGGTGTTTGTTTTTACTACATTGTACATCCTTTGTTTGGGGCTATTAAAAGAATACAGTTTAAAGATTAGTTGCATTTAGTTTGGTTTGTGTTGTGAAGTGATTATGAAATTATCATGCCCCAATCGCATCCCTCATATAACTCGTTATTTACAAGCACATGCACGCACACATGCACGCACACATGCACACACATACATACATGTACATACATACATACACAGTCACATACAAAATGTCTACTGTAAAGAAAATTGTTGCATTTAGTTTGGTTTGTGTTGTGAAGTGATTATGAAATTATCATAATGCCCCAATCGCATCCCTCATATACATGTAACTCCTTATTTACATGGAAGTGTAAAAGTACATGATTTTCAATCAATTCTGGTAATCCCAATATATAATGAGATTTCTTATTTGCACATGTCTACCAACTTATCCTAGGACTTTAAATATTAATTGAAATGCATAAGAAATCTATCTGTAAATATTATTGCAAACTGTATAAGAAGTGGCAATATACTCTGTAATGTATTGCTGTCTTATTGCACATCGTTGGATTGGTTATGTGACACCAATCTCAAGCTCCATTCAGGACGACACGCTTGTATGCACAATCATTATTCGCAGTTACATTGTGGGTGGCCTTTACCGTACCGTATTGTACCGCGATGTGATTGGTTGTGACAGCACTAAACGCCAATCAATCGCAAGTTACATGTTCGGTTTGTTTATCCGACCAGCTGATCGATTGTTCGCCTGATAGCTGAGTTGGCGAACAATCGATCTGCTGGTCGGATAAACAAACCGAGCTGGGCGCGGTATTGTACGGTACATCAAGGCTAAGAACACTTAACTTGCGATTGATTGGCGTTTAGTGCTGTCACAACCAATCACATCGCGGTACAATACGGTACGGTAAAGGCCACCCACAATGTAACTGCGAATAATGATTGTGCATACAAGCGTGTCGTCCTGAATGGAGCTTGAGATTGGTGTCACATAACCATGCCAACTTTTAAGAGCGAAACTTCCATTACAACATTACAACTCGAAGGGCAGGAAGTTCGTTGTTCTGCACAGTATACATGCAACGCGTTGTGAATCGCTTGCATCAATGCAATTCGTATGCATAAAATATTGCGCCGCTCGCTATAATGAGCTACGACATGGCCCAGTTCCCCTTCTCCCTGTGTGCTCAGAATTAATTTTCCGACCATGAATTTGCCACAAATTGTAAGCTTAAACTATAAAGATTGTAATATGGTATTCAACTCGTCAAAATTGATGTTTTAAAATGTGTAAAAATAGGAATAAAAACTTGTGAAAAAAATAGGTTTGAAAAGTAATTTATTTCGTTAAAAAACACTTTTCATTCTCCGTGTATCCAAAATATTAATTACTTACTACTGTTTATAGATATTGCTCTAGCAGAATATCATACTTTCTGTAAATGTTGTTTTTTGATCCGGTCAGGAACTAGCAAAATACTAGGCGATGCATACGAGACTTCGGCAGATAATTGACATGGTCGATTTGCGATCATTTCGAACCGGGGGATACCACGCCATCTCTTGCTCTGCGTCGATTCTCTATGTACTGCGCGATTATCACGTACGTACACGTGCAGCGTGCTCTGCATGCAGTTGGCCATGAACGAACACGCACCTGATTTTACTTTCGGGTGCGTAACCCCCGGAATAAACGGCTTTATATTGCCCCACATACGTATTATTGTGTATGTTGTTATCATCGAACATGACTTGAACAAGAAAAAAGTGAAAATACAAATAATGTCTTCACTGGGATTGCAATAGTAACGTTCAATGCATTACAAAGGCTTCTCACGCATGTGAGCAATTAATAATATGTATTATACTTATACTCATAATTTCTAGGTATAGTACTACATACTGCTGAGCATATGTTAATTCAGTTACAGAGTGGAATTTGTATTTCAGTTACCTGAAAAAATGTACAAAATCATTAGAAGGTGCTATATGGTTGTAAGTGAGGTACATGTATCATTTGAAAGAGTAAGACATGTGCTAAATTATGAACCATATGTTGTAGTTATGTAATGTAATTTGCCACCCTATTACATAACATCTTGTTTCAAAGAAATACATAAGACTTAGTTTTGTAATAGTGAACTTTCTTACAAAACCATTCCAGAAGATTGTTCTTTCCATTTTTGTTTTCAGGATCAGAGGGGTAGATATTCATAATCATTTGGTGTAAATTTCAATTGTTAAAGATCATTATTTGTTTTATATAATTTATATAATATATTTTTGAACCGGGGTTCAAATTACTCTGTTGTATGTCAGTGAAATTGGTTACTTGGAACTATAATCTCTAATTTTATTTTTGCCATACAGTTAATTGTCATATCCATCATCAACAACATCATTATCACAACATCATTATCATTATCATCAACATCGTTACTGGCATCGTCATCATCACGATCAACATTGTCAACATCTTCATCTTCATCATTATCAAGTATCAGCATGCATCATCATCGTGCATCATCAACATCACCATCATTATCACCATCAACATCATCATCATCATCACCACCGTCATCGTAACGATAATCACGTCATCATCGACAGCATCATCGTCACGATCATCGACGCCATCGTCATGATTACCAACATCATCGTCACAATCATCATGTCATCATTATCATCATAACCACCGTCATCGTAACAATAATCAGGTCATCATCGACGCCATCGTCATGATTACCAACATCATCGTCACAATCATCATGTCATCATTATCATCACCACCGTCATCGTAACGATAATCACGTCATCATCCTCACGATCATCGACAAGTTCCTCACAACTTCCGGTAAAACATCGCTAGTTAGCGAGATTTCAGCCGATTTCAGTTGCCTTTTATTCACCGAAATCACACATGTATCCCACCATTTTTCACATTATACGGTCAACCAGATAATTAACGACTCATATCTTGCAAAATCTAGCTGAAACATTGTTTGATCCAGTCAGGAACTAGCAAAGAAGAAGACTATCAGGGGTGTGAGACCTCCGATTTAAATCGGAATTCCGACTTTTTGCCTCAAACAGCAATCTTCATTTTCCGTAAAAAAAAAATTTAAAAAAACAAAAAAAAACGATTTTTTGATTTTTTTTTTTTTTTTTTTTTTTTTTTTTTTAATTGTTTGTTTGTTTGTTTGTTTTTCCCGATCCGATTTCCAATCCGATTTCCGATCCGATCCCATCAAGAATCTAGAACCCCAGAGCTTCCAGGGCCCTAGGCGGGCCCTGAACCCCGGCCTAAGGGACTTCGCGCTTCGCGCTCGTAGTGTGTGCTTCGCGCACACTTTTCATTTAAGATTTTTTTCAGATTTTTTTTCAATCTTGCTCTCACACCCCTGGACTATGTCCAAAACCTCTATCGTAAGGACGAAAAAAATCACTTTTTATTGATGACAAAAAACATGTCAAAAATTAAACAAAATATGGCAAAATTGGTATCAAACGAAAGCTAATAATGTCAAGATTGACTTACCGAGACATATCGCCATATTGAGTATACATGTAGCCAAATAGAGAGGGCGACAAACGATGCTGTCAAATCGCTTTGTAGATCGCATCCACCGAGCGAGTTGCAAGCTCATGCGACCTCTATCGGTAGACTTGAATAAAAAAATCCGTACAGCCTCATTAAAACACGCGATGCGATCCTACTGTGCATCAGTATGCATGAGTAGATCATGATTCATCTGCGCCCGAGGCAGGACCTAAGCCATGCCTACCATAGGAACCATGGCTTCTTGGTTTGGCTTTGATGTGTGTTTACATCATGCATATATTGCTTCTTGATTAATCTATTCGAAAGTTAAACAGGTATTACTAATCAGCGAGACCACTCTAAATGAGATGAAAAGGTGGAAAAACAGAGGTTACAATGTAACTCAACTCATGTAAATCGCTGATTTAATGCTCTATGGGCCTTGCCCTTCTCTGCCCTGTCATGCTATACCATAGGAACCATGGCTTCTTGGTTTGGCTTTGATGTATGTTTATATCATGCATATTGCTTCTTGATTAATCCATTTGAAAGTTAAACAGGTATTACTAATCAGCGAGACCACACTAAATGAGATAAAAAGGTAGAAAGAAAGAGCTTAGCTCAACTCATATAAATCGCTGATTTAATGCTCTATGGGCCTTGCCCTTCTCTGCCCTGTCACGCTATACCATAGGAACCATGGCTTCTTGGTTTGGCTTTGATGTATGTTTATATCATGCATATTGCTTCTTGATTAATCCATTTGAAAGTTAAACAGGTATTACTAATCAGCGAGACCACACTAAATGAGATAAAAAAGGTAGAAAGAAAGAGCTTAGCTCAACTCATATAAATCGCTGATTTAATGCTCTATGGGCCTTGCCCTTCTCCGCTCTGTCAAGCTATACCACCACATCGCTGTTACCAGTGCATGACAATTTTCCTTTAAATACCCGGCCTCTAGAGATCACCCTTTCACTTTCAAGTGTTGCATGATCGAGATAGAGTGCTCGCTGATTTATTTTACCCTTCAACTTTGGATATAATAATAGTATTTAAATGTAAGTAACTTTGGGCATCAGATGGTGCCCATGATGATTGTGCGGGTTTGAACTGTACCAATCACCTCTATAGGGACTTTCATTTGCAATGTGTTGGTGCTATGCTGTATACAAACTATATCGTTATTATTGTTATCGCTATTACTATTATTATTACTATTATTGTTATAATTCTTTTTTATTAAGATTGTAGTTATCATCATTATTATTATTCTGAATATAATTTGTATTAATGATATTGTTATTGTTATTATTATTACTTTTATTATTATCATTATTATCATCATCGTCATCGTCATCATCGTCGTCGCTATTATTACATGTATTACTATAATTATGATCTATTTTGATTTTGTATTCCTTTTCACTTTTTTCTTTACTCTGTGGCAGTGCTTCCTCCCGTGCTGGTACCGAGGCAGACAGACTTGCCAGTAGACATCCAGCGAGGAGACATCCAGCGAACACTGCCCTCTCTAGACGAGCTCACCAGCACAGTACCCGACAACGCCACCTTCCTAGCCAGCATGGAAGTGCAGAGTCCCCACGTTCTGCCCCCAGGTGAGCTCCACTAAATAGGTTTTTCAGTACTACTCTGTCCAAGCTCATTGATTAGATGTTTGCTTTGTTGATTTGAATCAAGGAAATAATTAATTTTCAATTTTAGGGGGCTACTTTTTCAATCTGATGGAAATCACAAAATATTTCCCATAATACCCTATGGTAATTTTAGGGGCTACCTACTCATTTCAGGGGGCTATTTTGAAAATTAGGGGGCAAAGTCGCCCTCAGCCCCCGTGTATTTCTTACCCTGATTTGAATATATATTTTCATGTACGTCTTATTTCCCATCAAAAATTGCATGGAACGAAGCAAATATCCATATTTGGACAATTGAAATAAACTTGAACTTCGACTTGCACTCATGGGGTCTTGTATTGAGAAACTGGCATCATCTTTCAAGGATGAATTAAGAAAACAAAAGGGCGAGATATAAATCAACCTCAAAATTAGGCACACAAGTGATATAAAAGACATCCACATACATGTAGGCCAACAAATAGATCGCATTAGTGGCAGAGGACTACCAAGTGAAATTTTGTGGGTTAGAAGTATGTGTGTGCTTGTCACATCTGGTGCAGGATGAGCAGACAAACGAGCGGTAACAGTCACCATGATACATTGACTTGCAGCAAAGCGTTACATTGATAGTGAACAATAGCCCATACAGCTAGATATTATTTGAACTCAAATATAGGCAAAAAAAGTGAGATAAAAGACACCCTCATACATGTACATGTAGGCCAATAAGTAGACCACAAAAATGGCAGAGGCCTATGTATATGAAGTAAAAATTATGTGTATTTTGCTTGTCACATCTGGTGCACGATGAACAGACTAACGAGCGGTAACAGTCATCATGATACATTGACTCGCAGCAAAGTGTTATGTCGCCTACCACCTGTCTGAACGACGGTCAAGTTAAAGAAGCTGGAAAGAATCCAGGGATATGAGTATTTATAAGGCAATTTAGTTATGATCAAACTTTTCTCAATAATGATGAAAAAAAATCATAAAAGAAAAATAGTCCAAAACATTGCTAAATTAGGATGGATGACTCGGTCAAATATAATAGTCAAAGTGTCACCACTTCAAATCCGTTTTGTTGTCTTTTCTTATTCTTTTCTTCCATGTCTTCATATGTATCTTGCAGCTTTTAAGATTTACTTCACTCACTATATGTTCAATTTAACTCCTTGAGTGCCAACCTCATATTTTTGCGCGTTACAATACACACAAATGCCATAGAACATTAAAATGCCTGGCACTCAAAGAGTTAAATTTGTGTTAACTTTTAAGCACATAGCAGTTCGAAATAATTTTTTTGGCAAAAGAAGATAAATAATAATCATGAATTCATACAAACAAATTGATTTATCCCATATCTTTCAACAATGTTGATGTCAATAAGTCGACATTTTGTTCATGGTTCTTAACAATGTCAGGCAAGCCAGAAATGTGTGACTGAGCGGTTGCTATGAAGCCAATCAGTCGGCTTGTTGTCTCAAACCCTAAAAAAAAAAAAGAATTCAACTACAAGTTTAGAACTATTCTTTGTTATAACAAAAGAGTGCAAAGTCACTAATTAGGTACTCTTTAATGTTGGTGTCAGTGAAAGTAGATGTTACTAACTAATATTAAGCCTTGAATAACTATGAAGTTACTTTTCACCATCAAATTTGATAAAAATATGCAACAAACATAGTGAAACTCGCATCAATTAACATAATATTTTGCATGGTTTCTTACAGAAACTCCCCCACCAGGATACTTGAGTGATGATGGCGAAACGAGTGAACAAAACATGGATACGTCGCCGACTAATGGCAGTAAGTATGCTAGTATGCTCCCTGGGAGTTGAGAATGTGTACAAGATAATGATGCGGGTCTGAACTGTACCAAATGACCAGGGATAATATTATAATAAGCGCTTAGAGGCTGTTCTGCATTAAGCGCTATACAAATACGATTTTCGTTGGTGAATAAAAACCCTGTGATCATTTTGCTTGCTATATGTCTGTTTTGGATTGATAAACAAGAAGCCATTTACAAAATTAAAAACAGCCCGAAGTGGACTGAGTACTTTAGTAACAAAACTTGCAGTAATTTATACTTGATACTTGGTGGATTAAAAGCACCATTTTCCCATTAGGTAACCTTACGGTTTTAAAAATGGTTGCTACACAAAATCTGAGTAATAAGGAATTACTTCAAAATGGCAGTCGTCTTGAATGTTGAATAAAAGAAGCAAAAAAAAACAGTTATTTAGTAAGATGGCATTTGATTTGGAAAATCTTTAACAAAATTGTATTTAGTATTATAAGCATATACATGTACCTGTGCTCAATAAGGTACTTTTTTGTGTATTTTGTATGTTGTATATTATTACAAATAAAATCTGTTCTATGAATGAGAATATTTCTAGAATTTTGTGTATTACAATATCATTGTGTTGATGAACGTATCATTTATTGGTTCAGTGATTTTTTTGGGGGGAAAAGAGATGAAAAATAGTAGTATTTATCATCCTTTCTAATGCATATATTAATCTTTAAATCCCTCCTTATTTTTTCCTAACATATCTTGGGAGGTAAATGTTCCCAATAAGCTACAGTATCAATCTCTCAATTTGATATCCATTTTTAACTTTTGATCACAATACAAATATTTACCTCCGAAATTCAAAAATGGATATCTTATGAATTACCAATACAGATGAACTTTTATACTAATATCTCTCAATTTATCCCATTTCCCCTTCTAACAGACAATGTCACTTCAACTCAACAGTCAGAGTCTTTGGGTAAGAATTTACATTTCAAATTATATATTTTCTCTTTTTTATTGAGATATTTATGATTGAATATGGAAAAAAACAAATCATCTGAGACCAAACTGACCCTTTGTCAGTTTTAATATTTTTAAACATAGTTACTAGATCCCTTTATTAAAAGCGTTCATGTACTAAGTTTTATAGCATGTGTTCTTTAGATCTTTAGATCTTAAAACTAAGCAGTACTTATTATTATTTTTACAATAGACCAATTTCATTGTATTTTGAATATTGAATTTTGCATTTTATTTTGCCCGTCAATATTCAAATTTTGTTACTTCTTGTTTTATGGAATATGTTAATTGACTTTAACCTTATTCATGGTATTATGCAAATTTGCAAAATTAACACACAGTTATTGCTTTTAAAGGGGAATGAAACGCTGGAAATTTCTGCTTACTATAACAGATAAGTGCATAATTCTTATCATTTCTAGACCTATAATTCCTCATGGGTATCACTAATGATGAAAATAATCAATGTTTTTTAAACCACTATCAACTGTTTTGACGGACCACCGGAGGCTCTGTCATGCAATACCACCACATCGCTGTTACCAGTGCATGACAATTTTCCTTTAAATACCCGGCCTCTAGAGATCACCCTCTCACTTTTAAGTGTTGCATGATCGAGATTTATTTGTATCTGACCTTGCACTAACAAAAGCGGGTTACATAGCCACTGACATAGCAGCAGATTCAACAACAGCGGTTACATAACCCGCTTTTTTTAGTGCACTCGGATTATGTTTCATATGGTACAGTTGAAAAACATGGCAGCCTCGAGTGGTCAGTCAAAACAGCTGGTAGCGGTTTAGGTATTTAAAAAATTTATTATTTCCATTATTAGTGATATCCATGAGGACATATAGGTCTAGAAGTGACAGGAATTATGCACTTATCAGTTACAGTACTTCAGCATTTGTTTTCATTTTAATGAATTGAACTTTATATTGCATACAGACTCTATATTGATATAATTGGTTTACGATTCAGTTTCTAAATGGCAAAGCATCAAAGCTGATAATTAATATTTATCTATCCATTATATATTGCGTCGATGTCCACCCTGTGTCCTACTGCGAATCACCGTTTTGGTGCTCCATTCGCCTACTATGAGATGAACCAGAGGGTGGATGTGGCATTCCACGCATCCCAGCAGTTTCTGACCATTGATGGATTCACAGACCCCTCCTGCACCAAAGCTAATAGATAACGTTGATCTCTCTCTTTATCCAATCCAAGTAGACGTCCACCCTGTGTCCTACTGCGAATCGCCGTTTTGGTGCTCCATCGCCTACTACGAGATGAACCAGAGAGTTGGCGAGGCGTTCCATGCGTCCCAGCCGTCCCTGACCATTGATGGCTTCACAGACCCCTCCTGCACCAAAGCTAATAGATAACGTTGATCTCTCTCTTTATCCAATCCAAGTAGACGTCCACCCTGTGTCCTACTGCGAATCGCCGTTTTGGTGCTCCATCGCCTACTACGAGATGAACCAGAGAGTTGGCGAGGCGTTCCATGCGTCCCAGCCGTCCCTGACCATCGATGGCTTCACCGACCCCTCAAGCTCGGACCGCTTCTGTCTGGGTCTGCTCTCCAACGTCAACAGGGACGTGCAGGTGGAACAGACGAGGAGACATATTGGTATGTGGCCACATCATTATGATGTTGATGAGGAGGAGGAGGATGATGATGATATTCATGATGATGAGGAGGAGGATGATGATTTTGATAATGATGATGAAGATGACTTGATGATGTTGAGGAGGAGGAGGAGAAGAAGATCCTTACATGTACATCACAATGCAGATGATGATGATATAGATGACGACGGCGATTGGGAGGATGATGGTGGTGATGGTTATGGTGATTGTGTTTGTTGTTGTGATGATGATGTAGATGGTGAGGATGCTGATGATGGTGATGGCGATGATGATTATGAAGATGACATGATGTTGAGGAGGAGGAAGAGGAGAAGATCCTTACATGTACATCACAATGAAGATGATGATGATATAGATGACGACGGCGATTGGGAGGATGATGGTGGTGATGGTTATGGTGATTGTGTTGTTGTGATTGTGTTTGTTGTTGTGATGATGATGTTGATGGTGATAGTGATGGTGGTGGTGAAAATGATGATGATGATGATGATGATCATGAAAATAAAAATAGCAAATGTTTTCCTATTATGATGATCATAATAAATGGTCTCTTCCAAGATAATGATAAAGATAAAGAATGTTTTCTTTCATAATGATAACAGTAACAGATGTCTTTCTCATGATAATGATTACATTGATGATAACTTATGATTTCTTTCTATTCTTAACGATGCAGGGAAGGGTGTACGCCTGTACTACATCGGTGGAGAGGTGTTTGCCGAGTGTCTGAGTGACAGTAGCATCTTCGTGCAGAGTCCCAATTGTAATCAGAGATATGGATGGCATCCAGCAACAGTTTGCAAAATTCCTCCAGGTAAATCAAAATTCTGTAAACTTTGAAGGTGTCAATGGCGAAGGATAATTGAAGAGGAAATATACGATACACCACATAGAAAATCCCTCTGGAAGAGTGATGATCCTTAGAAGAACCCACTCATCGCTTACCCTTTGATCAGTATGTTCTGATCGTTAACAAGAGAAACAATTCTGATCATCCCGTTTCTGCCCATTTACCCAAAAGAAATTTTGCATCTTTATAACTTTCTTATAGCCCCTTAATAGTTAGGGGAAACACAATTGTGCTTTTGTGTCACAGCTGCAATGTGATGTAATAAGGGATTGACATTATGGATCATATTGTAAGTATTCAACAATTGTGTTCCCTAGCCTGCGATGCATAGAGCTCGAAAATCAATCTACACTTATTCTGAAGTTTAAATGTAACTGGCTGTCAGAATATTAAACAGAATGGATTAATCTGCGCTTAGTTTAAGTGTGTTGACTAAGTGTAGATTAGTGAAGTCCAAGATAAATGTTATTTTTTGGCCCCTTTATACACATTTGAAAAAAGGAAAAATTATTAAGATCTGATCATCATTTTCATTGTTAATTATTTCTGTGAGTCCAGGTTTGTTACCCCGTCTAAGACTATTCTATATTAGTATGACGTGCATATTCCATGAGCATCCGCCTGTGTATTTTCAGGACCAGTCGTGAATAGGTAAATGTTTGTTAGTATAACAATGAAGTACGCCGATTATCATATTGCTGCTTGATCGTGTCTCATTAGTAAGATGTGTGTGATTGACACATATCCTTTTACTTTTTTTTCCAGGCTGCAATCTGAAGATCTTCGACAACGCCGAGTTTGCCGCCCAGCTGTCGCAGAGTGTCAACCGCGGCTTTGAGGCCGTCTACCAGCTGACCCGCATGTGCACCATCCGCATGAGCTTCGTGAAGGGGTGGGGCGCCGAGTACCGACGACAGACGGTGACCTCCACCCCCTGCTGGATCGAGCTGCACCTCAACGGGCCACTGCAGTGGCTGGACAGAGTCCTCACCCAGATGGTGCCGCCGGCGGCGCAAATCTGCTCCAGCACCTCTTAGAGAGACTGCGCCACCACCACCTGCCACGGTGCATGCAGTCCATCTAGGAGTTTGATCCTGGTACAAAGTTGAATAGAAGTTATATAACGCTAGAAGAGAGCGGAGACATATCTTGAGATTTCGGTGATACAGCCAAACCTGTCTATAACGTCCACTAGAGGGATCCTTTTAACAGATCTCCTGCAGCACCTTTTAGAGAGACTGCGCCACCGCCACCTGCCACAGTGCAGTCCATCTAGGAGTTTGATCCTGGTACGAAGTTGAATAGAAGTTAAAATGCTTGAAGAGAACTGGGACATATCTCGAGATTTAAGTGTAACAGCCAAACCTGTCTATAACGACTACAAAAGGGAAAACACTTGAACAGTTCTCCTCCAGCACCTCTAAGAGAGATAACGCTCCACCAGAGGGATTCTTTTAACAGATCTACTGCAGCATCTCTTGGTGAGACTGCACCACCACCACCTGCCACGGTGCAGTCCATCTAGGAGTTTGATCCTGGTACAAAGTTGAATAGAAGTTATAACGCTAGAAGAGAGCTGAGACATATCTTGAGATTTCAGTGATACAGCCAAACCTGTCTATAACGTCCACCAAAGGAGTACATATGAACAGATCTCCTCCCGCACCTTTTTAGAGAGACTGCGCCACCGCCAGCACCACCTACCAGGTTGCAATCCATCTAGGAATTTGAACCTGATACTAAGTTGAATGGAAGTTAAAAACGCTTGAAGAGGGCTGAGACATATCTCAAGATTTTGGTGATACATCCGAACCTGTCTATAATGACCACCAGAGGGATCCTTTTAACATATCTACTGCAGCACTTCTTGGAGAGACTGCACCACCGTGCAAAAGAAAAAAAGTAGAAACAAAATAATGTGGGGGAAAATAAGCGTAAAAATGTATTTTATCTTTAAAATCTGAACAGATTTCCATACATTATTGTTCATAATCAATGCTTATATGAACTTACACAGAATCAAGCCGGTCATACAAACTGATCCATAATCATGAAGTCGCAATTTGCTACATTTGGCCAACAGCAATTATTTGCGAGAATGTAATATAACGCTGTCATGCAAGGTCAAATTTTGTTTTTTCCGAAAATGTGAATTTACAATTTTCAACATTTAAAATTGTGACTATCCTTTTTTGTGATATTATTGATGGAAACCGTAGCGTCTCATGTTGTCTGAAATATGTAGCTGTTTGCATATGGTTTTGACTGCTGTGTTGGATTTTTTTTTTCTATGACGTTTTGCAGGGCATTGCACACACAGAAGCACACAAAAGTTTGTTAAGTGGAACAATATTTGTGACCAATTGTTGAGTGCAAATGAAGAATAATGATCTCTTTTGTCTTTTCAACAGAGATTGTCAAAAATCTCCTTCCTCAAAAAGAAAATTGACATATCCCCAATGTGGTGTTACAAATGTGTGGCTCACCTACATCTTAAACTTGTTAGGATTTGGTTTTGGTTGAAGTTGTGTTAAAAAAAGCATCGGGATAGACTATTCCAAATAGTCGCCATTGCAATATAGTGTGAAAATGAAGAACTTTATACAAAGTATCATTCAGTGTAAAGTGAAAAAGCACTATACACACTCAAAATCATATGTATCCCTACCTGCTAGCAAATAAGGTGACGTACATGTAGGCAGATAATAGAGGAAGATATATAATAATCTACGGAATATATATATGGAATGGAATATTGAGAAATAATCTGTATTTTTCCAAAAGGCAGCTTTTACAGTGCATCATGAGAAGGAAGTTTATAGCTGTCAGGGAGCGGTTGGCCTGCCAGCCCCTGTAACCTACTATGCATTTTGTACAGCCAGTTTTTCATTTCCAAGTGAGCCACAAATGAGCCAAGTGCTCAGACTCAATTGTGAGGCATTAATTTCTTGCCCGAAATTCAATTATTTTTGTGTGTGTATAATCCATAAAAGATAATAATTCAAAGTTATTTAAGATCATATTGTAAAGACATTTATACCCTTCACATGGTGCACTTTGATAAAGGAAATACAGTGGAACCTCGTTATAAAGAGCTCTGATGTATACAAAAAACTTGAGGTCATGTTGCTGGTCCAAGCTTTTTATTATCCCTTTGTTTACATGTTGTTTGTAACGTGATATAACAAGAATCATGTACCTGATATTTAAGCAAAGTCAGTTTCAATATACCCAAGGCAAGTTACTCTGATGTAACCAAACCCTCTTATAACGGGGTATATTTGCTGGTCCGAGCTCTCGTTTCTTTTCTATTTCTACACCGATACCACATCACGAGATACACCTTACAGATATTACAAAGTCATTTACACGGTCCCAAGGTTCTTGTCATAGCGAGGTTTCACTGTACAAAGGCGAGTATTGATGGGTGTCAAACAGAAGCAGCTGAATTCGAAAGTTAGACCAAAAAGTTGTAGGAAAGAGAGAAAGATATATTGAATTAGTTCTCTGCGAAATTATGATGTATTATAAAAAACATAAGACAAGGTTATGGAATTTGAAAAGATACGGCAGTCAGTGATGATGACTGTACAGTTTCTGAATATTATCAGTTTTGCATTTAATTGTGCAAAGGTTTTTTTTTTCCTGTACATAAAGTAGGATGTATATCATACGAGTAAGTACGAAATTGGGTGCTATGATACTTCTAACGCAGAAGTGCTGAATTCACTTCAATTATTTTCTTTGAAGTGTTGTTCTCCAACTTAACTGATAAGAAAAGTGTAAGTGAACCATTTGCTTGAAATTATATCATACTTTTGTGTTTGATATTTACAAGTTATAAATGGAATTGCTTCTACGGAGAAATGTATCAGTACAGATTTAATACAATGGTTGCAAATTGAAACTCAATTGGACATAAAAATCAATAGGAAAATGTCCACACTAGTCGATATACAATGTTTGTATTTGTGCATGCATATTATATATGTACATGTACAGTACATGTGTGGGCAATTCTATGATTTAAAGTGGACATACTAAAAATAATCGGGAGTAAATCTTACTTGATGTGCATGATTTATTTTGATATAAACTATGAATTTAAAATTGTGTATAATGACACATTTTACTTTAGTTTTTCAAATGATGTCTCCTTACAGTAGAATATAAAAAACAAACATCAAGCATCATATTTAAGGATTATGCAACAACAAATATGATAAAATAATATTTGTGTGCTTTCTTGGCTTTCATTTTGTTTGTTTGTTTTTTTGTTGATGACACCAAATAATTAGATGGAACTGCACTCTAATCTTTTCAGATTATAAATGTTCTAAAATTGTAAGTGCCTGAAAGCATGTTTTAACTCGTGACTATTTAACATTTCCTAATCATGGCCTGTGTGCCAGTGGCCACAAGAAACTCTAGTATTGGCTACCTACAAATTAGGATCCATACCGCACAAGTCTATAGTGGGAGTCTACCATCTACATATCTAATGTGTCATTTGGCTACCTGAAAGAGAGGCTCAACTCTTAAAGTGCCAGGGATTTTAATGCTCTATGCCATTTGTGTGTATTGTAACTCGCAAAAATGCGAACTTGTCACTCAAGGAGTTAAGGAAGAGCCTTGCAAATGCTTTCATTGATGAATTTTGCTGTCCACTTTAATCGATGCAAAGATATAGATAATAAAGATTTAACTAAAATGCATTTCCTCGTTGCTGCATAACCAAAAATATCATATTTGGTATGGAATCGCCCAAACATACAAGAATCCTTCCCGATTCAATTTGAATGCTTGGAAGAAAAGTCAACGCCAAGCACTGATAGTCGTATATGCTTATAGGGACACTCACACATTTATACTCGCTTGAATTTTTCAAAGATGCTGATGTTTTTACATTTATCGAAAGAAGTCCTTATTCACTACTCAAAAAAAGTTAAGGATCACTTTTTTCTTAACTTGTATTTTTTCCAAGCTATGAGTGAGGTCTTACCTAGTTCTTTCATTTTTTGTTTGACTAGATGGTGTCCTCATTGGAATTTTAAAAATGATGCAAGAGACATTATGCAACAACTGAACCACATGTAATATTGATTACAGTGTGTTTGAGGTCATTCAGGAGTAAAATATCTCATTTAAAAATTATACACAAAATAAAAAGTGATCCTTAACTTTTTTTGAGTAGTATAAACAAAGAGTAACTCTTTTGCGTCATTGTGTATAATGTACATATTATAAAGACATGTATGTATGTATGTATGTATGTTTGTACGTATGCATTTCCGTATGAAAAGTATATAAATGGACATATACAACACTGGAAATGCGATAGATGCAAGCAGAGGAGACTACAGGTAGATGAATATAGATGTACATACAGAGTTGCAGAGTCGCAAAGCGAAAAGATGTATTTCATTTTTGTATCGTACATGTATTTGTCCGAAGTAACTCAAGAAAGAGAGAGCACTTAGTGCCGGTGGTATGTAATGTGATGATTGTTGTATATTACCAAGACTTTTAATACATGTATGTATATCATTTACTAAAAATCTCATCAATTTTAAGGTTGTTATTGATTCATGATAAGATATACAAATGAACTAACAATTTGAAGGGTGGTATGGATTATATCCAAGTCCGTATGAGATACAAATGAACTATAAACTTGATCAACATTGAATTTTAACCCGTTGCTTACGGGAACCAGGTGGGCTATGTACAAACTCTATGCCTTTGGGGATTTAGAATCTCAAAGGAAACGGTATACTAGTGTAGTTCTGAAGGGGCCGAAGGCTGGATAGAGACAAATTACAAACTACCCACTTGCACTGGGTCTAGTCTAGAGTAACCTGGTCTAGTTGAGCAAGTAGTCTGGGTTAAATTATACTGGTCAAATGCATTTTGGGCTTGTAGAGAGTTGCCTACTCGTCAAACCTTATTATACATTGATTACATAGATGTAACAAGGTCAAAGGTCCAGGCCCCGTTTCAGCATAGTCAATCAGCATAGAGCATTGCAGCTGTTGCCATGGTATTTGCAATAATGGGACCTTACAATGGGAAAAGATTTATCAAACGGGACCACGTTACCAGTTCCCAGAAACACAGGGTTTGAGTCCAGTTAAGAGCAATTTACTGGTCAAATACTTTGGGGTCTTGTATACTCCGCAAAAAAAGAAACTGGACACTTGTATAAGTTGAAATATTTCATACTAATGTACGATAAAGTGTACATGATCATATATCAAATTAAAGGGAATTTAGTCCTCTACATGCAGGGTATAACTTAAAGGTGTTATCGTTCATGCATGAAATGCCATGGTCAATTAACAATAGCAAGGTCTGTTTTCAAAAATAGCAAAACAATGAGGGACCACACCATTCGACTGAAATGATAGTAAGCGTTTCACTTAAAACAAGATGAGCGGGGCAATGAAATTATGACATTATTCAACTTTATTGTTATGAACAAACTCTGGAAATACAAATTTGTCAATAAAAAAGGGCCAGGTTAAGAGAGCATTATCATACTGGTCTGTATTAGAGGCATGAAGCTTGTCTATTTCATGTGTCCCCTGCAATTTTAACCATATTTACCTAGAGAAATGGCATGTTAAAGACTGCCCAACTGTTTGACCAAGGGTGACTTCAGGTTTTGAAGATCTTTGGACTACAGTAGAATTCTTGAGAAGAATTTATACCATTTTCATGCTGAAATAAGGGCACAAACTGTGGATTTGACTAATAAAGCTTTGCCATGGAATTCCCCATGTTGTTACTTTTTGATTAAAATAACACCTATAACTTTCACAATTTGTCTTAATTTATACTCTTTATTGAGATGAAGATAAAAAAAGTAAAATTTGTAATGAAAAAATATACCATCTCATGAATATAGCGTTTTAGATTATGCTTATCAACATTTATATGGTTGCGTGGATGTTCCATTTTTGCTATTTTTGAAAACAGACCTTGGTGTGGTTAATTGACCGTGACAAGTCATGCATGAATAATTTCATCTGGATTTTATGCGAATATTGAAGAGGGTAATTTTATCTTTAATCTGATATACAATATCATATATTTTATCGTTGAATACGAAATATTTGGTCTCATACAAGTGTCCAGTTTCTTTTTTTGCGGAGTATATATGGGGTTTGGAGTATACTGGTCAAAGTCCAGTTATTGACATAACCAGTGCCAGGAACACACAGCTTTTCATCCTGCATGTTTTTCAAGGAACACTTATTTCTCATACAGTATCTTTGTGTGCATGGATTTGTTTTGAGCTTTATATTTTTTCCCCTCTGATTGCATTCAGATGAATATACGTAGCTAGCTGTATCATAATCATGCTTATTAAAAAAAAAAAAATGGTAGTAAATGAACTTTTCATCATGTAATATTTCTTGTGTAAAATCATATTCACAGCATAAAGCTATTATGTATTGTTAGTCCAAGTTGTTCGTCAGATATTTGTATAATTTTTATCATGTAACTATAAAGAGCCAAAATAAAATTTACTTGTAAGTGCATGCAGAAAGTAAACTTGTGGTCAAATTGCGTCTTTCTTTGTCACGGGTAGGTACCTTAATCTCTCGCCTTGTACACCTATGTATCATAGGGCAAGAAATGAGCACATGCCATTGGTCAGGGGCCACCAATAATAAGCTTTAGGCTAATTAAATTTCAAAATTTAAAATGTTACTTTCCCCCCGACTATAGGCAACCAAAATTAGATTTGTCATGCTTTTCTCGATTTTGGTGTGGATGGCCCGAATTCTCATCCGTGTCTTGGCTTAAACGACAGAAACAGTAACCATTTAAACTCTTTTGCACCTGTTGGCCCTTTGATGGTTGCCATTTGCCACCCGAGATATTCTACTTGTTTCCTTTCATTATCCACTCAATCCCTCTAATTCTGCTTAGGCATTAGGACAAAGTGCTGCATGCCATTTCATTAAGAGTATAACCGGTCACCAGTTATATATTGTCCTGGATGATCCAGGACTAAATTGGAAGGAGAACTAAAAGGATTGACTGTATAATGAAAGGAAACATTAACAATTAGAATATATTCAGTGGCAAATGGCAACCATCAATGCTAATATCAATCCATTTTTTAGTGCAATCCACCACCGAACAGTGGGGGACCGCTTGCATTGTATTTCACTCTAAAATAGTAAACCGCCTAAGTTGGACCAAGCAACAAAATACAAACTTTGTGAAACACCACCCAGGGCTGTAAAAGGACACTTTTAAGAATCAAACAGTTCTCTTTCATATAAATTACTTACAATAAAAAAGAATACAGTCAATAATAATATACTGAGAAAAAATGCAACTTTTTAATTTCACAGACGGGAATGAGAAATATCACAATTATGACAGATACAGTGTGCCTCTGAATGATATAAATACAACATATAATAAATACACGAATAGGTGATATACCACACTTTAAGCCTAATTGCACCCAGAAATTAATTAAAGTGATCCATTAAAGGGGTATTCCGCCTCCATAATAATTTACAAATTACCATATCCACACGTTTGCCTGAACGATTGAGATAGTGAGAGGATACCAGTTTTAGTACCACCAATCGTACCTTCGCCATACTCTGTATTTAAAATACGTACATGGGGCATTAACGATACTACATTTTTGGCCGATATCGGGTTCATACACTTATTTTCAAGTCAAATTCCATGACTTCTCATGACCTTTACAGCAAGAATTCCATGTGTTTTCCATTCATTCACCTCGATATATGTAAGCAAGGTTCTATGACTTCTTTCAGTACTTTTTGTACCAAAATTAAGTTCAAAATCGTGATTTGTATTTCAGTAATGAGGAAAGGTAGATAAAATTTAATTCCATGACCCATAAGATCATTTATGATTTTCCCTGACCTTCAAGGCATGGAAAACAAAGAATTTGAATTTCATGACTTTTCAGGTTTTCCATGCCTTTTGTGAACCCTGTAATATGATTAAACCTCTGATAACCTCCGATTCACAATGGTGTGGACATACCACCGCTTTTTCGGTGTAGGCATGTCACCCTTGAACAATTTTCAGTTAGCCTGACTAAGATTATGAGCTAATTTGAATACACCAAATAAACAACAAAATAATAAATACAATCACGTTTAATCAATTTATATCTACGAAGGGTAGACAATGTTTGCCTACAAACATATCACCATGGTATCCATTTGTGGTTACATGGAAATAGTAACATTGTCAAATTCAAAAGACTTACTTAGAACTGTGTGAAAAACTCCTGGGGGGTGTTTCACAAAGATCATAAGTTGATCTTAGCACTAAGATGGTCTTAAATATTATGGAAAGCCACTAGTGTCTTGAAACAGTTTTGTAAAAGTTGTGTTGAAATGCATAAAATGTTGATTCAAATCATATATCAAAGAGATTCATGATCTTCACATAAAATTCATGAAATTTCTTTGATAATTAGAAAATATATATGATTTGAATCAACATTTTCTGCATTTCAACATAACTTTTATAAAACTGTTTCAAGACACTAATGGCTTTCCATAATATTTAAGACCATCTTAGTGCTAAGATCAACTTAGGATCTTTGTGAAACACCCCCCAGCAGTTTTTCACATACCTTGTTGTATTTTGTAATATCAAATATAAATATGGAACAGGTTTCAACTTTGTGAATTTCTCTTACATTATATCTATGATTATAACTGTGTACAAAGTTATGCAATGAGTTAGGCAATATCTCTTTGCATTTTCGCTGACATTATGTGGCCATATAGCATACCATACATTTAATGTTAAATTTTCACACATTACTCGGAGGACATTATAGGATTACAGAAATACACATTTTATCAACACTTTGTTAGTTTTTGTTGTACATGTCAACAAAGTTACTAGGTCTCTTTAATCCCCTTGATCCCACCGCGGTCGCCATAAAGTAAAATGGGACAACTCGTTCTTTAAACGTTCTTAGTAGGTCCACGGTATAGTGTACTGAAGTACCGAGGTGTGACGTCACAGCTATTCATTGCCACGAGTAATGGTTCTAAGCAATGTCAGGCAAGCAATGAATTGATGATCTAGCGGTTGCTAAGAGGGCACTCATCCAGCTCCAGCCTACTACCAATAGCTGGAACCAAAGGATAAGTTGTTTAGAACCATTACTATGCCTAAACAAAAAAAAGCATGATTGAAAAATAGGCTTCGCTGGGAATCGAACCTGAGACCTCCGGATTGCTAGACCGGTGCTCTACCATCGAGCCATAAAGACCCTTGAATGAGGGACGTTCCCATGAAACCCTTTTGATTGCTGGAATAGTCAGAAGCTATATAAACCAGGCACTAACCCAAGGATAATCCAATCGACATTTCTAAAGAAAGTGCGCGGGATCACACAAAGTGATGCAGCTTTTTGTTAATTGAATTCAAACATAAAGGAAACTGACTAGAAATTTTTTAGTCAGTTTCTTTATGTTTGAATTTTTAAAAAAGCATGTGACATCACTACTTCGGTACTCTATTTATCCTTTTTCTGGTGCTCATTTCCATATATATCACAAGTGCAACAGTCTGAAATACAAGATAACTCCATTATTTACATATTTATGAATACTATTATTTTACAGAATAGCACCTCCGACAAGTACAATTCTAAATTTTAAAATCATGATCTAACTATGAATTTAACCAGTTCAGGACCGATTGACTTTGCTATAACATGTATTCTCCATAGACCCATGCCCGATAATGTTCAGGACCAGTCCTGAATGGGTCAAGATATTTTCCATTTTGTTGCCATCTTGGCAAACTTTGACAATGCGTGTTGCTTGAGAGAAATTCAATACTAACTAAAATCATAAAACAGCTGAATACTAAAAACAAAAAACAAAAAAATGTTCCCACCTTCAAATGGCAAGAAAATACATTTACAGTCAAACCCATCTTAGTGGCCACCTGTCTATAGCAGCAACAGTGATCACCTGCAGATACAAACAATGTCATGGAACCCATCTATAGAGGTCACTGGTCTACAGTGGCCAATTCTCTAGTTTCCCTTAATATGTGGTCACTATACACAGGTTTGACCGTTATCACGACGGGTATGTTGATGAATGAAATTATTATTTTCTATGTAAACCTGTCTTCTGTATTAAAGAAGCTGTTTATAACAACAAAAAAACACATTTTGATTTACTGTACAAACATTACAAAAAGTGAAACCTGTGATATTAATTTCATGAATCTACATTAGATTTAGATGTCATGTCATATGCTTATCATACTGAGTAAGGTGCAAAGTCACAATTTAATACACCTGGGGTTGTATTCTGAAAACGATTTAAAGCTAAAAAAACCTATTGTATCTATGTCACTAATATACTTTAGCCAAATCGGTATTCTGAAACTGTACTTGAGGAATAGCGATTTGCAAATATATATTTTAGTGACGTAGATACAATAAATTTTAATTTAAAATCGTTTTCAGAATACATCCCCAGAATCAAGAACACAATACTGAAACACCGATGTTGCGTCACCCTAGTACCAAAGCTCAAAAGCTCACAAAAAGATAATACCTGAGAACCTATTTTTACTGTATATTCATTATGCTGATGCACTAACAAAGAGTTGATGAAATTGGAAACGTGTCATCAAATTTGGTCGTTTTGGTGGAGCTCAAAGTTATAAACAGATAGGCTGAAATTCAATTAATGTTTGTAAAACTTGAACTAAGGTTTAAAATGCCCATGGTGTCATGGAGGGGTGCACATTAATCTCCAATGTCAAACTAAGGAAACAATTACCGATATCTTTGACATCTTACAACTAACAGACATTCTATGAATAATTAAATATTGTAATTTGTAGAGTTTTTAAATATTTGTTATATTATTTAGCAATTTTTAACAGCTGCACTATATTCCTTAGCTTGGAAATGGAGAGATGAGGGTGTGATGCTCAATAAAACGGTGGGCATTTTAAAACATGGTCAAAATTGAAACCACCTTTCTGAATACCAGTCTGAAGCACACCGCACACTAAATGATCAGATTCCAATTTAACAAGCAACTGCTTATCTGAACTATAGCAAGTATAGCATGCAAAAAAACATGTAGTATACAGGGTGGCCCAAAATAACTGAACGGGGCACTTCCCAAAATATAGTAACAAAATGATTATGTTCATCGGATAGGATGTCTTTTCCTATGAAAAACGATACCAAGAACAGTAATTTTGGTCGTGTAGTTTTTATTTTAGGGCGCTGTGAGTGACACCATGTCAGGTTCCCATTTTGGTCGATTTTAACTAAGTCAGTGCCTGATAAATCGCACTTACTGCCCATCATAGCATCAACCAACGAGGAATACGCGTGCCATTGTTAGTGTGCATTCAGCTGTGTGCCGAGAGAATGGGCATGGTTGTTCGATGCTATGACAGGCAGGAATTGCGATTTTATCAGGCACTGGCTTGGTAAAAATTGACAAAAATGGGAACCCGACATGGTGTCACTCACGGCGCCCTAAAACAAAAACTACACGACCAAAATGACTGTTCTTGGTATCATTTTCATTGGAAAAGACACCCTATCCAATGGACATAATCATTTTGTTACCATAATTTGGGAAGTGCACTGTTCCGTTTTTTGGGGGGCCACCCTGTATAAGTTCAGGTCCTTAATCGTTCCTCGGATCTGCTGGCTGTTGCACAAAGATTTTAGCTCAATCTCAAAGTTGCGATTAAAACGCAAGTCAGATAATACACACATTCGAGTGAATAAAGATTTGCCCATGCAGACACATTTTCCGATTTATGTTTTAATAATCAAAACCCTTTTATGCAACACCCTCCATAAATCGTAAGGTGCGCGGTGGGCTTCAGATGCTGAATAGTATGAGTCGATCTGTAGCCCCGAGACATAGTTCTATTGTACTGTAGTTTGCGCCAGCTGTTCCGTAGTCTCTTGGAGAATAACCTCTTCAGGAGCTGCTACAGCCTCTGTTGTTGCTTCTTTGTCAGTCTCTTTGCCTGCAAAATGAAACATGAGAGAGACAAAAAGGTTGAATATCCCCTAAAGCTAGTCTCCCACACAGAAACTTTTACTGTTTCATGGCAACGATTTAACTTCCTATCTCTAGCAACGGAACAAGCAGCAACAACAAAAAAAGTTGCAGCTTGCGAGATGTCTCGGTCTCAAGCACTAAAACTGTTTCACGGGCCAATACAGCAGTTTCACAGTTTTGAACATATTCAAAAGTTTGGATGCCCACACGCGACAAGTTGGATCTAGTCTCGTGCAATCGCAGGCGCACCTTATTGCAAGCTTTAAGTCTCATCTTGGAAGACCACCTCATAAGACTTAACTTTTTTCTTTTTTTTTTGTCTTTTTTTTTTTTAAATCCAACAACATCGAATCAAAATTAACTGTGAGTGTTCTCTCCCTTACTCAGGCTCGATGTATAGAACAGGTTGACTGTCCTGTCTGCATTCATGGTGTTACCGCATGTCCACTGTGTTTTTTCATTCAGTCACAAACAAATATCTCCATAATTAGGAAGACATTTGAACAAACAAAACCCATTTCATTCTTGCATTACCACAAGCAAAATAACACTGCAGAAGAGGAATGTGAAAGCTCCCAAAAGATTTTGGTTGAATTTGACAAAGTTAATGGATTACTTTAAACTGTGATGCCTCATATTGTCTTAGCAACTAACCGTTTGTGACTGCATCCTCTCTGGCACCCTCTTTCTTCTTCTTCCCCTCCTCCTCCAGCTTTGCTTTCTCCTTCTCCATCAGTTTCTCTATCTGCCTCTGTTCTTCCCCGAGCCTCTTGCACTGTTTCTTGTGTGTGAACCACTCCAGCTTTTGGCACGCCTGGTCACAGTAGTTTACCTAATGTCACCATAAATCCAAAAAGGAAATGGTGAAAAATCTGGTGTTGTCACTTCATATTCAATGGCTAAAATACAATAGTTTTCGAAGTAAAAGATTCCGCTATTTTTGTGGCATTTAAAAAATTATTTTTTAGCAAATTGGCCCCAAAAAATGTACCTTTTGTTTGCATTTCGCATATGTATTTATAAAAACACCCCTCTTAAAGATGTTGAGTTAATGAACAAAACATATATTATGCCCCTTTGCTACAATGTACCCTATTTTGCGTCAGAATACTGAGTGCTGTGGGATCATTACCTTATCAGGCAAGGTTAGAAAGGGACAGATTCGGAACTTACCGCCTTGCATGCTGAGCACTTCTTGGTTGCCTTGGCTTGGCCACAGGTGGAGCAGGGATTCTCCACTTCCAGACTGCGGGAGCCGTTGATGGCCTGCGTCAGAATATTGAGTGCTGTGGGATCGTTACCCTATAAACAGGAAACGATGGTAAGAGAAGAGAAAAGGCATATACGAGGGGCGTTCAATAAGTTCATAGCCCAACCATGAAGGAGCAGGAAGTTGGGTTACCTAATGTTGTGTATGCAATGTTGCATCCTTCACATGGTCAGTGGCGCAAAGCCAGGTCAGTTGTATTCTGTTTCTGATCTAGACAGGCTTTTATTGATGCAATGTTCATTCAAAGTCACTTGGAAAATGTTGGAAAATGAAGCAATGCAAGTTGATGAGAGACATGTGCTGCTCGAGGACAATGTGCCTGCTCACAAGAGCCAGGTGACTTTTGAAAAGCTAATAACTGCGGGATTGGTTTGTTGATGATTACTCCTTATCCCCCAAACCTGGTATTGTTAGATCTCTTCTGACATATGAAGAAACAATCCCAAGATTGTGACTTTCAGGGGGATAATGGGACAAAATCTGCCAATATGTAGGTTTTTGAGAGGTATTTAAGAGACATCTTCAAGGAGGCCCTTGAGGCCCTCAGGAAAAATGCCGAAAAGCTCTTGGCTGTACATCAGTATTATATGGATGAAAGAACACCTGTATATATTAATCGATGTTGCACCTTGACTCCTTTAAGGTTGGGCTATGAACTTATTGAACGCACCTCGTATATATATAAATACAACTGTAAACGATGGTGTAGCATAGTCAGACTGATTGGGTAGCACTCTATTTGTTTCTTTATTTTTTAAAAAGATTTCCCTTAATGTTTTTTTTATTTTTGTCATCGTCAAATTATTGGGGGTTACCCCCACCCCCCTCCCCCCCCCCTGCTTGATTAATATTTCCTGTGGATATAACAAAAAAGGTTCAATGTTGTTAAATTCATATTCAACAATCAGAAAATGTTAGCAGCATGGACTCAAATTATATTTCTTGTAGTATCCCCTCAACCAAAACAATACTATCCGTTTAAATTAGCGTACTAAAAGCATGTACATACACTTTATAGGCACCTAAAGTATAAATCCTTGGCATACTCACAATTTTGACATCGGCAAGATTGCGGACTATCTGGATAAAGAGCTCACTCTCGTGGAAGGGGAATTCCCTGATGATATCTCTCAGCATCTTCTCCATGTTCACCCGTGTGCCATCGTCCTCCCTTGCCCTTAGTAAACTGATAAATGTTAAGATAATGATGTTAATCATAAAGATGATGACGATAATGATAACAATTGTACTGATAATAATGTTAATGATAATGATCTTAATCATACTAGTACCATTACTACTACTACTAATAATAATAAATATAATTATGATAATGCTATAACAACTATTTCATGTGCAAAACGTACAACAGGTTGCCAGCAATGACATCGGTCATATGACAAAGGTGACAATTTCTCACGATATTGTAATTTCAGACAATTCGTTAGATTTAGGGCACAGAATATTGTCGTAATGATCTTATTTCTTGACCGATTTGCAAAAATTGTTGAGATTACTCCTCTCTTTCTGCTGAATACAACTTTCCTCGAGTGGCTCAGTTTTCTTTAACTGGACAGTATTGTTGAATCTACAGTGCGTTTTTGGAAATGCTTTCATACCAGAACAGCGTCATGTCACCAAAACCAGGTGGAATCATTCATAAATGCAACACTCGTGCAACTCACTAATTATACAATTTGATTATATAGCTGCAAAATTTGGGGTGTGCATATATTAAAGGGGACCACCGGGCAAATAACAACACATTACTATATGTTTTGGTACTGTTTTGTGATATCAAATAGATACCCAACATTTTACAAAGGGTGGTGTAATTCATAAACAAAGCAATTAATTTCCACCACTTACGGAACCACTACTATTTCCTGGTTCCTGGTTTGCGAGTGCGCCAATGCTATTCACGCGTACGTTTGTAGGCAATATAATCCCGGGCGATTCGCTTGCTGCACACGCAGTAGTCTACTCAATTCAGACCGCATGAACGCATGCTTTAGAATGGTGATGCATTTTCCAATTATATATTTTTTTCTGAAAACCTTGATGGAATGGAATACTAAAGATGTTACCTTTCTATAATAAGAATATTAGATTTGGGTGGTGGTACCCTTTAATGGCGCCTTCTTGTCAACCCTTTAACAAGATGTGATGGCACAGTCTCTTTACACACTTTTCTAACGGATAAAACAAAAGGATAGAATGACACAGCGCTCAGGGTATTCTTACAATTTGAGAAAATCGTTGAAGCCGTTCTCCTTCTCCATGTTCCACTTGTGACACTGGCGCACCACCTGCGCCAGGTAGTGCATCTTGACGGCGAGGACATCGTTGGTGGCGGACGACTTCATCTCCTTCTCGCAGATGATGTCCAGCACGTTGGCAATCTTGTAGGCCTCATTCAACAGGTTCTCGTTGTTCTTCAGGTAGAGCACCAGCTATTACAGGCAAAATAACATTGGATAGAGAGTACAAAGTTGTGCATCAACTGGAATAATAATTATAATATTTCTATATTTATAACAAGCACACATCTGACAGGACATCGTTGGTGGCGGCAGACTTCATCTCTTTCTCACAGATGATGTCCAGCACATTCAGCAGGTTTTCATTGTTCTTCAGGTAGAGCACCAGCTAAAATTTCAGAACAGAATTTTGGAAAAAGTGTAGCAAGTCTTGCTTTGACTGGATGATTAGGATTGTGACGATGCTGATGATGACGACGGCGATCTGCTGATGATGATCTAATGATAGTGATGGTGATGATGATGAGGATATGATTGATGATGTTGATGATGATGATGATGATGATGATGATGATGATGATGATGATGATGATGATGATGATGATGATGATGATGATGATGATGATGATGATGATGATGATGATGATGATGATGATGATGATGATGATGATGATGATGATGATGATGATGATGATGATGATGATGATGATGATGATGATGATGATGATGATGATGATGATAATGATGTGATGGTGATGGTGATGGTGATGTTGATGATGATGATGATGATGATGATGATGATGATGATGATGATGATGATGATGATGATGATGATGATGATGATGATGATGATGAAGATGTCAATGATGATGATGATGACAACGATGATGACGATGACGATGACGATGATGATGATGATGAATAATGATGATGGTAATTCTACATTTATACCACTCACACATCTGTCAGCAAACATTCACGGCACACAACTATCAGTATTACCATTTTCATCTGGGCACATTTAAAACCAGCATAATTTTCTGATGCACCTTCTTAACTACCTGGGGAGCATACTAGCAGGCATTAGCTATGAGAATATCAATGTACTGGATAAAAACACCCCGCTGTACTTCAGGTATAGTAACAGCTCGTATCAGAAAAATAATCCTGCAAATATTGATATGGCTACTGCAAGCATTTCAGTATTATAACAATTAGGCAAAGGATTCAAATGCCAAAAGGGATATTTGTGTTTCACAATTACTTGTTACCATTAAATCAATATTATTTCACACATTCAATCCAAATTGAAGCCTTTGACAGCTATTAAAGGGATCTAGTAACTTTGTTGACATGTGCAAAAAGTGATGAGTGGTTGATACAATGTATATAGTTGTTATCTGATATGTCCATGGGTGTTGTGTGAAAATTTCAAGTTAAATGGACGTTATATGGCAGAGTAATGAGTAAAAATGCAAAGTGATATTCACTAACTCATTGCACTCACTTTGTACACGGTTGTAAACATCTGAACTCTTCAATCGTAAATATCTTTTTAACGAGATGGAAATTTGAAAAACCGAAACCTGTCCCATGCTTTTATTGTTAATACGAATAAAACAAGGTATGAGGGAACCGCTAGAATTCCAATTGGATTGTAAGTATTTGGACAATGTTACCAAGACCCTTTAAAGAGTAATAGTTTCTTTGGTGTGGTTGAAGTATGCTACACAGTCTCACCTTGACAGGACTAAGGTTATGCATGAGGATCATCCTGTACAAGCTTGGTGAAAGAGCAGGCGGCAGTTTGGGCTCTTTCTCAAATCCTGCAGGAAAGAGATGAGTTTAGGAGGGGGAAAAAACAACTGGAAGTTTAGCAGGCGAAGAAAGCTTACTACATGGTCAATTTCATAATGCAGTGGAGCCTTGTTATAAGGAGGTCTCATTAAAAAAAAATTGTAGTTCAGCTGTAATAATTGTCTCTTGACGAAAATTCCTGTATTACCATTTGATTTTGTCTGAAATATTTTAATTTTTTCCATGGTGATGATGGAGAAGAGATACAATGCATAGAGAAGGTTTAAAATCCAAGTTGCAAATAATATTTTGCAATGACCGCAAAAGAGAAAGCAATAAAGACGCCAAAGCTATATTTAGTGTGAAACTTGTACCTAGCTTTAAAAAAAAAAAAGCTTAAAAAAAGTTGGATTGCAGTAAATGGGAAAGGAGCCCTGAAAACAGCATGTATAATTTCATCTTGGATAGTCCTTTTTGTAGTCATGACTTATTCTTTTTGTAGTCCGCTCAGATACTAATTCATTGTAGGGAGGGGTAGGGGATAAAAGGGGGCTCAACGTTTCAAACAGATTGACTGTTCGTTGTCAGAAGAAAACTGACCTTTCGGCGTTGTGAAGTAGTCGAGCATCTCTTTGTCGAAGAAGTTGTTGATGATGCTGACGCAAGCATGCTGTCCAACAAAGGCAGCCATCTGCGCGGCAGTTCGGCCGACACTGTTGGTGGGAGAGGTCTTGGCCCCCGATTCAAGCATCAGGCGGGTCACTTCTGTATTGCCTGCAAGGTCATGTTGTCAATGGATTCATGATTACATTCATAATAACAACTATAATAATGATAATAAAATAATAAACTCAACAAAGGCAGCTATCTGTGATGCCGTTCGGCCGCCGCTGTTGAAGGGAGAGGTCTTTGCCCCCGACTCTAGCATCAGGCGGGTCACGAACTGTATAGGCAGCAAGGTCACAATGTCATCATAGTTACATTGGTACTTCAAATACCCTTGGCAAGAATTCATATGTGATCATTCATTTTCACATCCACAACCATTTTCAATTACAGTCCAACCTGTGTATAATGGCCACCTAAGAAAAACAAGAAAAGTGACCACTAATAGACAGGTTACATAACTTTTATTTTCTCTGCAGGGTACCACTTTTGGTGGCTACTATTGGCATATTTGCTAAGTAATAGAGACAGGTGGCCGCTAAGACATGTTTGACCATACTTCAAATGCTCTTCACAAGATATGTAATCATTCAATTTCACATCCAATACCATTTTTTAAAGTATACATGCAATCATTCACTTCACATCCACGTCTATTGGTTTTCAATTATTATCATCATTATTACATCATTATCATAATAATTGGTATTCATTCGGCCAATTTGATTATAAAATGTGAAGGATTACCAGAGAAAGAAGTAAACATGAGGGATGTGTATCCAATCTCATAGTAGTTGGCATTCACGTCAGCCCCATGGCTCAAGAGAAGCCGTGTATGCAATCATTCATTTCACATCCACTACCATTGATTTGTAATTATTTTATTTTAATATTATTATCATCATTGCTGTTCATTTGGCCAATTTGATAATAAATGGAACTTGAATTATCCGAGAAGGCAGCAAACATTGCATGCTGTAGCCATTCTCATAATAGATGGCATTCACATCGACACCATGGTTAAAGAGAAGCCATGTAATCATTCATTTCACATCCACTACCATTGATTTGTATTATTTTATTTTTTACTTACTATTGATCATATTATTACCATCATTGATGTTCATTTGACCAATTTGATTATTAAATTGAACTTGAATTACCTGAGAAGGCAGCAAACATTGCATGCTGTAGCCATTCTCATAATAGTTGCCATTCACATCGACACCATGGTTAAAGAGAAGCCATGCAATCATTCATTTCACATCCACTACCATTGATTGGTAATTATTTTATTTTACTGACTATTATATTATTATCATCTTTGCTGTTCATTTGGCCAATTTGATTATAAAATGTGAATATTTACCCGAGAGAGCGGCAAACATGAGGGTGGTGTATCCATTTTCATGGTAGTTGGCATTCACATCAGCTCCATGGCTCAAGAGAAGCCATACATGTATGCAATCATTCATTTCACACTACCATTGGTTTTCAATTATCATCACTTTCATTATCATCATTATCACATCATTATCACAATTGTTATTCATTTGGCCAATTGATTATAGAAATGTGAATGATTACCCGAGAGAGCAGCAAACATGAGGGTGGTGTATTTATTCTCATGGTGGTTGGCGTTCACGTCGGCCCCATGGCTCAGGAGAAGCTCACACATGGCAATGTTACCTTTGAAGGCAGCATTCTGAAGAGGGGTCATGCCATGCTACGGAAAAAGAAAATGGAAAACTGAAATTAAAAGACATCAAACCAGTCAAAAACTGGTGCACCAGCTGATTATTTATAAAAAAGCGAAGGTAACACGTGGCAAGTTTTTCTTTGAAGGCCACATTCTGAAGAGGAGTCATGTCATGCTACCTGAAGCGAGATTCAAGATTCAGTTTAAAAGCCCAACAAAGTCAAACATTGCCTTGGGTTCACAAATCAAGTTCCCATTCCCTACTATGACCCAGCAGCATCAAGCATTTTAGCTGTTGCCATGGTAGTTACAATATAATTGGACACTTACAATTTAGGGAAAAAATTATGAAACAGGGCCTGTTCCAATACATGCATGAAATCTGTTAAAGGGACTTATAGTCCATGAGCCGAGGCCAGAAAAAATGAAATCCGTAGCACCCCCCGAGGGGCACGGAAATTTTGGTATCAGAGGATAGGTTATGAACCAAGCTACCAAGAAATGCTGACCCCCAAAAAAAATATTTGCTCGTAACCATGGCAACGCCAATCACGTGATACATGTTTAAACTGACTCATTAGCGAGCTTTGTAGTGCTATTTCTGATACTCCATACTCCTAAATCACATTTCTCGGAACTTACATGAGCAATACTCCTGATTTTTCATATACTCAGACATTTAAGGACTGTATTTCTGTTAGAACATGTTTTAAGGTGAGGGTACCGTTTTAAGGTCCCAAGGGTCACCGCTAATTAACCCCTAATTGTATACTACTGTCACAAATTAGAACTTTAGTGGATTTTTGGCTAGTTATTTCTCTGTAGTCGGTTTTCTGAGCTATACTATGACACATTTGTAATGGAGGAACGCACATGGCCTCCAGAGTTCAAATCCACCATGTGACATCGGACAGTCTACCCGTTGCCATGGAAACGCGGATATATGATAACGATGTTAATGTTTAGAAAACTGTATTTTTAATGAAACCGGACTACATTCTCGTCATCCAGTCGTGAAAGGCTTTTATTTTGTAGGGAATGGAGATACGTATGATATTAGTTTTAAACTCCTAAAAGATCACGAGTGACCTACAAATATTAAGGTCACTTAAGGTTCACTTCAAGGTCAATGACAAAATCCTTACTTCATACATCATGAATATTTGTATGAAATTCATGCAAACTCTCATTACCCCTTATAGTCCATGAGCCAAGTCCAGAAAGGGCCTTATTTTAGGATTTGGCTGCACCCCCGGTCGGGCATGGAAAATTTGGTATCAGAGGAAAGGTCATGAACCCAGCTCCCGATAAATCCTAACCCCCCATTAAAATAGTTGCTCGTAACCATGGCAACGCCAATTATATGACACATGCCCCTTTTCACATGAAATACAAGTGGTATTTAGAAAAAAAATTAGTTACTTACCAATTATTTAATATTTTTAATAAGTAAATGTATGTTTCCAATGATTTAAACACTAATAATGAAATGACAAAATCATTCCGAACAGTCTGACATAATTTGTGAGTAAATATTAATGAAATTGTGTTTCCTAGCAACATAATTTTCCCTAGCAACCAGTTTAACCTTGCATATACGCTTGCCATTTTCTTTTTTCAAGGAGATTTTCTTTTCAGAACGGAATAAAAATTATCTGAACCATAAATTGATGGACTTCATTTTGATTCTAAAGTGAAACAATTCAAGAAAAATAAGCATTTCAACAGTAATTTATGATATAGGTGTTTGTTAGGATATGCCAAACCAAACCACCATTTTCATGCTATTTTGCTGTACATTCCTGCACAATTAGAAAAAAATCCAGTTGATTAACTTAAGACAATATAACTTGTAGACGTTTACAAATATGTAAGTTGAGTTTTCAAAGTATAAATATACAAGACATACAATTAATAACCTTGATAGTGCAAAACAAATAATGTATATATATGATTATCCATGGAGACAATTATGTTACATAGCAACGACTTTTACCTAGCAACCACATATATGACCTATATTTAGCAGTTTTGTTTGCCTTAGAAATGTTATATAGGCCTGTATTACTTTGAGAACTCGGTTAACATTGGTTACACAAACATTTGAAATACTTCAGATTCTCCATGGATACCGTCATGTTGCCTAGCAATATTCAGAGGGTTATTTTCTGCCTTCCTAGGCACATTTTTTGCTGTATTGTCCTACATTATTGGCCCATTAACAAGCTCCAACAGTGCTATACCCGGTACCTCAACACTCCTTAATCAAATTTCCATGCGGGGGGAAGATTCAAGATGCAATATTCTCTGATTTTAATATAAATAAACACTACAGGTGGGTGGGCTTTGTTCTATAGAACAAGTTTTAACGATGAGGGTAAATGGTTTCAAGGTCAAAGGGTTTTCAATAATTTAAAGGGATCTAGTAACTTTGTTACATGTGCAAAAGGATGAATGGTTGATGCAATGTATATTGTTGTTACTCTTATATGTTCCACAGGGTATTGTGTGAACATTTCAAGTCCAAATGGATATTGTATGGGCAAGATAATGAGGCGGAAAATGCAAAGTGATATTCAGTATCTCACTGCACTCACCTTTAGTACACGAAGAAAAACTTCGCCCGGAGTTTTTCTTATCTGAATACTTCAATCATACTGTTTCGTCTGATCGAAAGTGATGAATTGTAATTTTGTTGTGACTATTGGAAGGCACCGTAGTTGTACGTATTTATTAGTGGAACTTGTAAAAAGTAAAAGTAGACGTTAACTTCAGGTCAGAAGAACTATGGATGCGTTTAGGTCTCGGTACATCTCGGCACAGAGTATAAAAGTAAAATGTTCTTTTGTCAAATTAGAGTCTAGTTGACTTTCAAGGAGGATCGTCAGATGATATGCATTTAGTGTAGGTTCCTGCACAGCTGTAAGTAGGATTATTTATATGATTTAAATAAGTATTCATTAGTCGTGAGTCGCTGTACAAACTCAATGGCGAGCAATACTTATAACACAGCGACTCAATTGAAGTGAATGATGGCGAGTATAAAGATTCCCGTAGGTCAATGATAGCGGGTATCAAGATTCCCGTATGTGAAAGATTAATGAGAAACAAGTTCATTTATGAATGTGTATTATTAGGGTTAATTAAGTTGGTACATTGCATTAATTGGTAGTTATGAATTATGCATGTTTATTCAGTATAAGCCAATTTAAACTCAAGTAATATTAATTGACAGAATATTTGTGAGAAGAGTAATTGTGCATTGTGTGTGAGCTAAGGATTAAATGAGGTTAGTCCATTCTAATATACAGTGAAATATAAACCCAATTATAGTTTGTCTCATTTAAATAGTGTTGATGTTATGAAGACATTAATTGTGGTTTTACGAAGATAATTCATGTAATAAGATTATTATGTTTGAAGTCTAAGAAATGGACTGTTGCATTTATAAAAGTTGAATAAGCTCAATGATAATGATGAGACAGGAAATATGATTATTGAATCAAGTATAAATTGATATATATTGTTCAGGTATTGATAGCGGCACAATTACACAGTGCATTTAAAGCTAAGTATGATATAAATAGGAGTAAGATCATAAAGAAATGAAACACACAATGCACACAAAGTAACGTGTTAAAAGTGAGATTTATTTACTTATTGCCGGTTCAATTTGTTTGTTTGTTTACACAGATTGAATTATAACTATGATCAACCAAGAGCAAGGCTGTAATAAAGGATGAGATCATAAATCCAATTGAGCAGGTCTCACCGAGTCCTTCCTTCGTCGCGCCACATACATATCTTTGTAACGAAAGGGAAATTTGAAAAACCGAAACCTGTCCCATGATTTTATTGTTAATACGAATACAACAAGGTATAAGGGAACCGCTAGAATTCAAATTTTATTTTGAGGATTTGGACAATGTTACTAAGTCCCTTTAACCTTTGGATGTATATCAATATATAGATGGCTTGTTTTGTACTTTAATGCAATGTTCGGCTCTTATTATAGACTTGTATAACTCTGAGTACTGAAATAACTATTAATACACATTTGAAACAATGAAAGTATCCATGGATACTGATATGTTGCCTGGCAACAGCATTTTGCATGGCAACCACACATTCGACATTATATTAGGGGGATCATTTGACCTTTCTGGGTGAAGGTGTGCATGCGTTCGTGAGTGTGTGTGTTTGTGAGTTGGTGTTTGTCATGTTTATGTGCAGGAGGGAATTACTAGTATGAGAAAAGGCCATTATGAAGAGTGCCCGCAAACATGACAAACAATGACTGTGAGTCCCTTAGCATCCGGCTAAAACTGCGTGAAGTACGTAACTAAGACTGAACCTGAGATAATGTTTCTGCCATGAGTGCTTTGTTTATCAAATTCAGGGGCGTAGACAACGGTGGGGATGCGGGGTATGCATCCCCCCCACCTCACAAGGTTGGGGGGATGACATGTACAATCATCCCCCCCGCCCCAGGTTTTAGGGAATGATGTTTTTTTTTTTTTGTGTATCTGTACACGAGTGGGAAAGAAAAAATTAACTGCATGAGCTAAGACTTGTTAATTCTAACCTTCAAAAAAGTAATTTATACATCCACTTTAAATTTTTCGCTGCGTGCTTCGTGCGCGAACAGATTATCTCAGTTTGTTGTGTAAATTGCGTATGGTCTGGGGTGAGTTATTTTTTTTCTGTACCGGGCCGAGTCTTTTTTTTCCGTACCACTAATGCGTCAGTTTCCTCAAAAACTCCTGAAAGCGCGCTGGTAAGCCAAGACTAGCTCGCGTGTGTTGATTTACACGCCAGCCTAGCTATTATCTCAATAAAAGCGTGGTTTCACACACCATGATGACTGTGAGTCAGTGATGTGTCCGAGTCGGCACATGTGCAAATAAATATGAATGAAATGAAATGAAATGAAATGAAATGAAATGAAATGAAATGAAATGAAATGAAATGAAATGAAATGAAATGAAATGAAATGAAATGAAATGAAATGAAATGAAATGAAATGAAATGAAATGAAATGAAATGAAATGAAATGAAATGAAATGAAATGAAATGAAATGAAATGAAATGAGAAATGAAATGAAATGAAATGAGAAATGAAATGAAATGAGAAATGAAATGAAATGAGAAATGAAATGAAATGAGAAATGAAATGAAATGAGAAATGAAATGAAATGAGAAATGAAATGAAATGAGAAATGAAATGAAATGAGAAATGAAATGAAATGAGAAATGAAATGAAATGAGAAATGAAATGAAATGAGAAATGAAATGAAATGAGAAATGAAATGAAATGAGAAATGAAATGAAATGAGAAATGAAATGAAATGAGAAATGAAATGAAATGAGAAATGAAATGAAATGAGAAATGAAATGAAATGAGAAATGAAATGAAATGAGAAATGAAATGAAATGAGAAATGAAATGAAATGAGAAATGAAATGAAATGAGAAATGAAATGAAATGAGAAATGAAATGAAATGAGAAATGAAATGAAATGAGAAATGAAATGAAATGAGAAATGAAATGAAATGAGAAATGAAATGAAATGAGAAATGAAATGAAATGAGAAATGAAATGAAATGAGAAATGAAATGAAATGAGAAATGAAATGAAATGAAATGAGAAATGAAATGAAATGAAATGAGAAATGAAATGAAATGAAATGAGAAATGAAATGAAATGAGAAATGAAATGAAATGAAATGAGAAATGAAATGAAATGAGAAATGAAATGAGAAATGAAATGAAATGAGAAATGAAATGAAATGAGAAATGAAATGAAATGAGAAATGAAATGAGAAATGAAATGAGAAATGAAATGAGAAATGAAATGAGAAATGAAATGAGAAATGAAATGAGAAATGAAATGAGAAATGAAATGAGAAATGAAATGAGAAATGAAATGAGAAATGAAATGAGAAATGAAATGAGAAATGAAATGAGAAATGAAATGAGAAATGAAATGAGAAATGAAATGAGAAATGAAATGAGAAATGAAATGAGAAATGAAATGAGAAATGAAATGAGAAATGAAATGAGAAATGAAATGAGAAATGAAATGAGAAATGAAATGAGAAATGAAATGAGAAATGAAATGAGAAATGAAATGAGAAATGAAATGAGAAATGAAATGAGAAATGAAATGAGAAATGAAATGAGAAATGAAATGAGAAATGAAATGAGAAATGAAATGAGAAATGAAATGAGAAATGAAATGAGAAATGAAATGAGAAATGAAATGAGAAATGAAATGAGAAATGAAATGAGAAATGAAATGAGAAATGAAATGAGAAATGAAATGAGAAATGAAATGAGAAATGAAATGAGAAATGAAATGAGAAATGAAATGAGAAATGAAATGAGAAATGAAATGAGAAATGAAATGAGAAATGAAATGAGAAATGAAATGAGAAATGAAATGAGAAATGAAATGAGAAATGAAATGAGAAATGAAATGAGAAATGAAATGAGAAATGAAATGAGAAATGAAATGAGAAATGAAATGAGAAATGAAATGAGAAATGAAATGAGAAATGAAATGAGAAATGAAATGAGAAATGAAATGAGAAATGAAATGAAATGAAATGAAATGAAATGAAATGAAATGAAATGAAATGAAATGAAATGAAATGAAATGAAATGAAATGAAATGAAATGAAATGAAATGAAATGAAATGAAATGAAATGAAATGAAATGAAATGAAATGAAATGAAATGAAATGAAATGAAATGAAATGAAATGAAATGAAATGAAATGAAATGAAATGAAATGAATGAATGAATGAATGAATGAATGAGCATGCATGAATGAATGAATGAATGAATGAATGAATGAATGAATGAATGAATGAATGAATGAATGAATGAATGAATGAATGAATGAATGAATGAATGAATGAATGAATGAATGAATAAATTTTTTTTTTTAAATGAAAACAATGAAAAAAAAAAATAATGAATGAATAAATAAATAAATAAATTAATTAATTAATTAATAAATAAATAAATAAATTAATTAATTAATAAATAAATAAATAAATAAATAAATAAAAAATTGAATAAACAAATGATTGAATAAATACATTATTGAATGAATGAATAAATAAATAAATAAATAATTTTGAGACAATTATGTTACATAGCAATGACTTTTACCTAGCAACCACATATATGACCTATATTTAGCAGTTTTGTTTGCCTTAGAAATGTTATATAGGCCTGTATTACTTTGAGAACTTGGTTAACATTGGTTACACAAACATTTTAAATACTTCAGATTCTCCATGGATACCGTCATGTTGCCTAGCAACACTATTTTCCCTAGCAACCACACATCTGACATATATTCAGAGGGTTATTTTGCCTTTCCTAGGCACATTTTTTGCTGTATTGTCCTACATTAAGGCCCATTAACAAGCTCCACAGTGCTATACCCGGTACTCAACACTCCTAAATCAAATTTCTCGGAACTAACATGAGCAATATTCCTGATTTTTAATATAAATAAACACTACAGGTGTGGCTTTGTCTGAGAACAGTTTTAACGATGAGGGTAATGTTTCAAGGTCAAAGGGGTTTTCAATAATTAACCTTTGGATGTATATCAATATATAGATGGCTTGTTTTGTACTTTAATGCAATGTTCGGCTCTTATTATAGACTTGTATAACTCTGAGTACTGAAATAACTATTAATACACATTTGAAACAAAAAAAGTATCCATGGATACTGATATGTTGCCTGGCAACAGCATTTTGCATGGCAACCACACATTCGACATTATATTAGGGGGATCATTTGACCTTTCTGGGCACCTTTTTGCTGTATACTCGGGTTACAAGTTTAACATTTCTTTTTGCAGCACACATGTTATACTGTAGATAATCAATACAGATTTGTATGACGGTTGCCTAGCAACAGTATCTAGCCTAGCACCAATTCATTCGGCCTATATCCAATGGGTGTTGCCCTTCCTCATGACTTTTCTGCTTTAATCGTACATTACTGTACATACTCAGCTAACTTTTAAAGTCATAAACGTTACATTTTATTTTCTTAATTGAACGGGAGTGTCCATAGCAACACAACGTAGACGTAATTTTTAAAAACAGGTCATGCATCATGACCTCCCTTTCAAAATGGACTGTCCTGAGTATGTATTGTGTGCCTTTATTTGGTACAACATGCATGTTAAAGGATAGTGAATAGAGATGGTGGACATCAGCGGAGTGTGTTCACCATACTAAATATGTCATGTCAAATGTTTGCGTATAAAACATTTTAGGCGACAGATAACATTAACCAAAAAGCACCATTTAAGGGATCGATCTAGAAACTTTGTCAAAATCTTCAAAACTTACTTGGAACCCAAGTGGTTCTCAAATATTTGTATATACCAATATAGTATGGAAGAGTATTCGGTTGCATGACATTAATTTACCATTGAATGTTTACACATGACTTATGAAAGGGTAGATGAAATGGTTCAGAATTGATTTGATGAGGTTTTAGCATTTGTATGCATTTGTTTGGTCTAATTGGCTTGGATGATCCGAAACTAACACAGTATCCTAGCAAATGTAAGAATGAGATTAGTAGGTAAAGGTAAAAAAACTATTGTCCTTAATATAGAGGTGGAACAAGAGAAGAGAATCATCATTTGATATCATCACACATCTGCCAATCTGCGATCTGCCAATAGCTTGCCAGTCTTAGTCTACATCACTAGCCTCTCTGCTAGATTGTTCATTGATCACAAACGGCATGCACAAACAAAAACTGGATACCTTCCTTACTTCAGTGGGCAGAAATGACAAGCAAATACTGTTCAGTGACTTTAATGTCAGAGTAAGTCATGATTCATCACTATGCCTATGGGAAGGTGTCACTGGAAGAATGGAGTGGGCACCCGCAACAACAATTGATTACTTCTTTTGTAGACCTGCGAAGCACATGCCTTAGAGATAACCAATGCCATCTTTTGAAACCTCATCGACGACGGCATTGTCAGTAAAATGAGACGTGCAGGATGTCAGAGTAACCAATTATATGTGTGGGGCAGACTGTTGGACAGACCCCCAGGCGCATCATATATAAGATAAAGCTCCAAATTAGACCAAAGAGGCGCCCACAGGGAAAGGAGCATAACAATGTATACACTGAAGAATCCTGATGTGGCTGGAAAACTCATCTCAGATCTAGGCGATCAGCTGGCAGACATTTTACACGTTGTTGACAACACTGAAACAAATTGTGAATGACTGTCCACCCGCAATGTCTATAAACGTCTACCCGCAAGATGCAATGACTGGTTAGATGGGCCTGATGAAGAAATCCACCGAAAATCATAGATGTAAACATCGTGCTCATCAAAATTATCCATCAGTAATATGCTTCTAAAAAGGGGGCCTACACTAGTCAGTGCTCGTAAATACAGGCCAAACAGGACTCGTGGCTACATTCAAAGGCATATGAAATCCAGGGCTATACTGACTCAAAGCGGTTCTACGGGGACATCAACACCCTCTATGGACCTCAGTCAGGGAGGTCTCGCCTTCTAAGTTCTGATCGGTCAACTCCCTTATCTCCCTTATCTGAGAAGCCGGATATACTGAAGAGATGGACTAAACACTTTGAAGCCATCCTCAATTGACCAGATGCCCCCGATTAAATCACACTGATCATGAATATTTCACCCGACAATGTTGAGGTCAAGAAGGCTACTAGTTAGCTCTCAAACGACACATCTCCTTGATCAGATGCCGTTCCTGCTGACATCTACATAGATGGACGTCCTGTGCTTCTTGACAAACACACTTTGCTGCTACAATCCGCCAAGGGCTTCGATGGCTTGTTCCACAAGAACTCAGGGATGCACGTATTATACACCAGTCCTCTAAAAAAGAACAGGATATCGCTAACTATTGAGAGGGCGAATTACCAGGCTGCTGTCTGGAAGGCAGCTCTGACTGCAGCCCCAGCGATAACTGGCCCTGAGGGAGAAGGATGGAAACTCATTGACGGCAGACTGGTGGTTGACTGGACTAAAGCGGCTCCGGCTCCAAATGCCATTCTGGGATTGGTTGCCTACAAATGTCGCACAAACTGTGAGACACGGTGATGTGGGTGCCGTGCCAATGGACTCCGCTGCACAGATGCATGCGGTTGTTGTGACTGCCAGATATGTGATACTGATGCAGATGCAGATGAAGCCGACGAAGATAGTGACAATTAATATGTGTAACATGGTGTAGATTTGGCTCTATTTAATCAACTCCTCGTGGGCAGTATCTAATCTGATGATGGTATCATTTATTATAATAATAAAACAATAATTGGATTCAAATCAATACATTGCCAAGCTTAGTGTCAATTTTGTACACACAGATACTAACACACATACGCACACACACTCACCCACCCACACATACACACACAAACACACACACACACATACGCGCGCACACACACACACACACACGCACACACGCACACACGCACACACGCACACACGCACACACACACACACACACACACACACACACATATACATACATGTATAGACGCTATATGTAAAGTAATCATAATATATAACGCAAAATATCCCAAGAAAGACGATGAAATAAACTGGAATACAAGTCAGATGTGTGGTTGCTAGATAAAGTGTGGTTGCCAGGCAATGCATTGATCTCCATGGATAACTAAGTAGTCTTCATATGTTGCACCATCAAGTTTAATCAAGAATCTACTTTGACTAATGAATCTACTTTCACTATTGACTATACAGCAAAAAATGTGCCCAGGAATGGTAAAATAACCCTTGAAATGTATGTTAGATGTGTGGTTGTTAGGTAGAATAGTGTTGCTAGGCAACGTGACGATATCCATGGATAAACTTAAGTATTGCAATTGTGTTTAACCAATGTTAACCGATTACTCAAAGTAATACAGGCCTATAAAGCAGAACATTTCTGAGGAAGGGTAAAAAAATGCTCGAAATATGTCACATATGTGGTTGCTAGATAAAAGTCGTTGCTAGGCAACACATTTGCCTCCATGGATAATCAAATATATTCAGTTAGCTTTGCACAATCAAGGTTACTAATGTTATGTCTTGTCTATTTATAATTTCAAAAAGTAAACATATATATTTGTAAACCTTAAGTTTACAAGTTATATTGTCTTAATCGACTGGATTTATTTTAATTGTACACAATTGTACAGCAAAATGGCATTTTCATGAAAATGGTGGTTTGGTTAGGCATATCCTAACAAACACCTGTATCAGAGAATATTGTTGAAATGCTTATTTTTCTTGAAGTTTATCACTTTAGAATCAATATAAGGTCCATCAAAGTGAAATTAATGGCTCAGAGAAGTTTATATTCAGTTCTGAAAAGAAAATAACCTTGAAAAAAGAAAACGGCTAGCATATAACAAGGTAAAATTGGATGCTAGGGAAAATTATGTTGCTAGGCAACACAATTTGATTAATATTTACTTACAAATTATGTCAGACTGTCTGAAATGATTTTTTCATTTCATTAATAGTGTTTAAATCATTGGAAACATACATTAAAAAAATATATATATTAACTAATTGGTAAGTAACTAAATTTTCTAAATTTCAGTTGCATTTCATGTGAAAAGGGGCATGTGTCACATAATAGGCATTGCCATGGTTACGAGCAAATATTTTTTCGGGGGGTTAGCATTTCTCGGGAGCTGGGTTCATGACCTTTCCTCTGATACCAAATTTTCCATGCCCCTCCGGGGGTGCAGCCAAATCCTAAAATAATGCTCTTTTTGGACTTGGCTCATGGACTATTAGGAACATTCTCCAAATCCTCAAAATCCAAAATGGAATTCTAGCGGTTCCCTCATACCTTGTTGTATTCGTATTAACAATAAATGCATGGGACAGGTTTCAGTTTTTCAAATTTCCCTTTCGTTAAAAAGATATTTACGATTGAAGTATTCAGATGTTAAATTATCCACTGGATCGTCAGAACCGTGTACAAAAGTGAGTGCAATGAGTTAGTGAATACCACTTTGTATTTTTGCTCATTACTCGGCCATATAACATCCATTTAACTTGAGATTTTTACACAACACCCAGTGGACATATCGGTATCAACCACTCATCACTTTGTGCACATGTCAACAAAGTTACTAGATCCCTTTAAAAGACATCAGATATTACAATAAATAAAGAATATTCAAATAGTACAGGGAAGCCTTTGTATATAACGAGCTCAGATAGAAATCAAAAGACTGCTTATTTATAACGAGGCTTTGTATTAGTCCCAGCTGCCCAACAGGAAGAAACCAATGATTTTAAAGAATAATACACATAAAATAAAATGGATGCACAAGAAAAGTGACAGTAATTTGTATTTTGTTTTTCTTTAATTGTCTGTTTTTCTGTATTTTCTAGAAAGAAAATATGTCTCATTTGTTCATTCAGAGTTTGAACAATTGAACAGTCAATATGTTCTTTTGTTTATAATACCTTTGCATTGTACATATTTGTTTATTATTTGAAATTTTTAAAATGATGTTTAATACACATGTTTGAATTCAACTCATTTAATCAAGACAAATTAACTTACCTCATCAAGACTATTGACATACGAAGGGGACTTTCCAATAAGCTGTCGAACCATCTCGGTTTCTCCTGCAATTATGGAAAAAATATTTCCAAATAGCGATTGTTAAATCAAATCCTCTAAATCAGAAAAATTAGAATAAATTGAGAAGCCAATACTAGTTAACACTTTTCCTTGTGGCCCAAAATCTGGTTGCTCTGAACAGAGAAAAACATATAGTATACTACAATTTGGTTGCCGTTTTGGGAAAGTAAATTTGGGATTAATATAATTTTGGTGGCCCGAAGCTCATTTTTACTGGCCCCAGGACAGCAGGCCTTTCTAATATCGCGACCCTGCCTGAGCAGTGAATCCAGCCGGCATTCTCAAAGATTCCATGGATGATGTGCCCCCTTCCTTTTGTCATGTCGTTGGCACGTCTCAGATTGCCATCTATGTAGCTAAAGAAAACATCAGAAAGACACATTTTCATACATTTTTGGACATTATCATTGAACATGTCATTCCTAATGCTATAGTGCAAAGCTATGCATTTGCATACCAACTATTTTTGGCCAACAGAAAACATTACAAAAATTGTACCAAAATGTATTCTTACCTGAATTTGTACACGACTCGGAATATGCGATAGTCCGTGTATAGTCCGTGTATTGTATGTAGTAATAGTGCAAGTGCACACTCGCACTTGCACTGTTATTACATACAATGTATATCGGCCATTTCAGACCATGGACTATCACACAGCTGTCGCTAAAAAAGTGACGATATTTCCGAATTGTTTGCCCATCCTAACTAAATCGACCCTGGATTATGAAGGTAATGATCTTATATTCCGAGTCGTGTACAAATTCAGGTAAGAATCACATCTACAAAGTATATGGTCCACTTAGGTGGACCATTTACACGCAATATATGGTAATACACGGGAGATTACCGTACTGCCTATTCATACACTGTACCGTTCATCAGTTGAACGTTGTGTTAGGATGCATCGGTAATGAAAACAGACGGGAAATAATCGTTTTTTTTTCTACATTTTGCAATCTTCAAAACAACAAAGTCGGTAATTATTATCAAAGTATATGACTTAGGGATCACATTTAACAAACAAAAGTTTTTTTGCATTTGCTGGTAAATTTAGGGAGAAATCGGATGACAAATATTGTTTATGTTTTAGATAGTGCAGCAGGCGGAAGAGGTTGATCTCCACACAATGCTACTGTAATGTACCTATGTGTGGTAAGAATTACATTTTGGTACGATTTTTGTCATGTTTTCTGTCAGCCAAAAATAGTCGGTATGCAAATGCATAGCTTTGCACTATAGCGCGCGTTAGGAATGACATGCTCAATGTCATGATAATGTCCAAAAATGTGTCTTCCTAACGTTTTCTTTAGCTATGTCCTATGAGTATGACTATTGCAAATTTTTGCCTTGTTCGTCATTGTTGGCTTTCTGTTCATTTTTACAAAAAACAACAAAGATTAAATGCACTCATCTTCAGCTTCATGATCTTGATTTCATTCTTCATGCAATACTGACAGATTGCTGTATTTATTTTAACAAATAAAATAATGAACCAGTCATAAAATTAATAAATTGAAAACAAAAAGGAATACTGATTTGATTTGGTGATAATCAGTCATATCTCATAATAATCTCCTCATCTTTGCTTTCTTGTAAAAAGAATAAACTAGGATTGCGTTGGTGTGAACACACATACAATTTCTGTTTTTATACACACATTCACAAGTAATCGCATCTTACTTCCACCTCACTCAAAATTATGAAAACCCGACGCCAAAAGCCGCAGACGGGAGGGGGACCACTTGCGTTCGATGTCTGCCGTGAGATCTGGCCGACGACGAACCCAGCGGTAGTGTGATGCCGCTGTGCCTCAGTTCGTAACCTTTTCTTACAATTCTAGATCGATTACTAGATTATAACATGAATTAAAAAACTCACCCGTTTGTATTCTTTTGAACAATTCCTTCGTGTCATCGTTTAACTCCAGGGCAGAGTCTGAGGTCGAGGAATCATTCGCCATCTCGATGGACAATAATGTCAGAATTTACTAGAACTTGCAGTGCAATGTAACAAAGAACGAGATAGAGGGCAGCAACACCTTTATAATTTTTGCCCCAAATTAATTATTTTCTTACCGGTTTGGGATTGAGTTTTGTTTGTCTTTTATCATTTACTAGCTGCCTCGGCGCTTCGCGCCTCGGCAGCTAGAATCGGCGCTCCGCGCCTCATTATTGAAAAATGAAATTTTAAAAAAAAAATGTAAAAAAAAATAAATAAATAAAAAAACAATAATAATTTAAGAACAATTATTTATAAAATGATAGTAATGGTTGCCATCATCATCACCAATTCCACCACTACCATTACTACCATCTTCATCATCATCATCATCATTGTTATCATCACCTTCATCCTCAGCAGTATTGATTATTGCCTTCTTCAATACCACCACCACTATTAATTCATTATATCCATCATCTCATCATTACTACACCACTATCGTGTTATCATTTTACCATATTTATTACTTTTACTTTATTTTCTTCTGAATTAGCACCTGCTTTTTTGTTGAAATAACTTTTTCTTATCACCATTAATGTATTTTGATCACCATAATCATATTATCATGTACACCTTCACCACAACCACCATTTGACTGTGTCGTCAAAACCATTATGTTCATTATCATTGATCATTGCCATCATCATCACCTTCTTTTTTTATAGATCATTACCACTATCGCCATCATCAGCTTTTTGTTCAAATTCAGTTTATTCTGATCGGTCATTGCATTCATCACTACTACCACCAACATCATTGTCACCACCATCATTAACACTACACCATCATTTTTACCATTATTAACATAATAACTATTATCTCATCACCAGCACAATCACATCGTTGTTTTTATTTTCATTTTTATTCATATCAATAATGTATTTATCATTCATCATGTTTAATCTTACCACCACCATCATCATTATTGTTGTTGCATCAATTTTCATCTTCATCATTATTGATAATTGCTATATCCCACCATTAACATTATCATCATTATGATCATCACTACCAACACTATGTCTGCATCATCATTTTTGTCATTAAATATTGTATCATCATTGCCACCACCACCACATCATTCTTACCACTATTATCAACACACCATCATTATTACAACCATCATCATTTTTAGCACCATCTTATTTATTGGTATTTTTATCACTATACCTTCAACATCATCATCATTATCACCTCTACCACCTCTACCACCTGTATCATTATCATTATCATCAATATGGCTGAAATATCAACAAATGCATTTGATCTTATAATTATTTGGGGCCCAAATAATTAGATGTTTTAAAAAAAATTAAAACATAATGCTTGCACTTTTTCAAAAATCTTCGAAATCGTTTTTTAATTATTTGTTGATGATTTTTCCAATTAAATATTATTTCAATCAAACATGTCATGCATAATTTTGAATTGAAATGGTTAAAACTGATGACATTTCAGAAGTGCCCTCTTGTGTTCAAAATGGCCCTTTTTGAATGATAACATGCTTTTTACTTAGTCATTTTGCAATTTTGTATATTTTTTTAGCATGGTGGAGTTTACTATTAGTTTAGGCTATAAGGTTACTGTCCAGGTTTGGTTACTAAGTTTAGCCATACCAAAACTAAACTACCCCTTTAACGTGCAGATTTTTAGCGTATACATATATGCACATGCCCATACATAAATACACATGCAAACATACACATACATACACAGATGCATGCACTCACACACATACATATGCATGCACATACCCATAAAAAAGCGACACAAATGCACACCTACATAAATATACATTTCCATACACATTACACACACATATGCATGTACACACATACAGTAGGCCTACATACCTGCACATATGCATACATACATGTATGCCTACACACAATCACATACGCATAGACATGTATTCATACATGAATCACACGTTATGCGCCTATTATTCGTTTTGAGAAAGGATAATATTACAGATATTATTACAGTGAAACTTCATTATAATGGACACCTCGTGTCCAATGATTTTACCTTGTTAAATCAGATATATTGCATACATAGGAGATGGACATGTATAATATCCTTGCTATGTTACAACAGATTTTGTGATAATGAGGTTCCACTGTATTTATATGCAAAACACTCACACAGCCACAACATACACAGACATGCTTAAATGCATGCATACAAACACGCACAAATATACGCACACACAAACATACACAAATGTATAAATGCATACACATGCAAACGTAAACTGATCAATACATACTTTCACATACGCAGACTTTCATACATTAAGTATCACATACAAACATGCGCAAATGTATACATACTTGCACACACATATATAATAATAATTGTACACATATTTAATTAAATGCACATACGCATACACATTACACATGACATAAACGCACACATACATGTACCCACATTTGCATACAGATCGATACACGCATACAACACTTACGCATACCTATAAACGCATTATGAAAACATGTACAAAGCAAGTGTAATGTAATGATTTATCATTTTATTTTATGCTCATTTTTCAGCCATATGACTTTCATTTACCATGGAATTCAATTTTCATAAATCATTCAGTGGACTTATTAGAAATTCACATTTTATCAACCCTTTGATAGATTTTTATATTATATGAACAAAGTTACTAGATCCCTTTAACCCATACCAGGCCGGGGGGTGGAATGCACCCCCCCCCCCTCCCTTGACGTTTAGCGTGATAATTCCGCAACACGGGCAGGTATTGCCGCATGATTTTTTTCATTGAAGTCCTACGCAACTTTTGAGACCAAATTTGCGACATCTGGGTATACTGTTCCGAAGGCACATACAATTTTGTGGTGAATTTAGACCCATAAATCGCTATTTTCGTGATTTGTGTACAAATCCTATGGAATTAATTTTTGCTGAAATACATAAAACTTTCATTATTTTTCATTCTAATCACTGCATTAATTTAATTTTGGGCTAAAAATGGTTGGAAAATGGTCAATAATTTATTCCATTGAAAAAAACATTAGATAACACGAGTTAAAAAAAATAACAAAAAATACATAAGAAATTTCAAAAACAAAGAAATTTCAAAAACAAGGAAATACATTAGGAAAATTTTGCTGTCACAATTCTAAATTTTGAAAACCTGTTAATTAAGTCATAAAGAATATTCATGCACAAAATTAGCGTATATTGAGCAATATTTAGTGATTTAAAGACAAAAAGGGGATTTTTGCATAAATTTGCATAATCAAATTTTGTATTTTTTTTTTTTTTTTCAAAAAATAACAAAAATCTAACGGCGGCAGAGATCTCACCTCCTGATCTCCCACCTGGCTATATAGCCAAAATAACCCGGCGTGGTTATAAGGGGTAAACAAAATGTGAGTAAAAATCAATTAATATAAACCTAAGGAAAGCTTCCCCAATCAAAATGAAAGTGTGACTGTAGGTAAAGCATATTTGTATTCATTGTCAAAGTAATAATGGATGAAAACATTATTTGTGGGTTGGTAGACCTACACTTCAGTAAGAAGATACAGAGATCAGTATACAAGGATAAAGAGCATACATTGCACTTTTTTAGACCTATGTTGTTACTCTACCTGCTTTAGTAATTTGTTAATGATTTGTATTATTGCGTAGATCGCTATAATTTAGGAAAATCCTTAAATTGGCAACACATTGTGATATTTTAACCAGAACGTCAATGACGTAGCGCTCATCCGGCATCTCGCAACATCAAATATCGCAAATTTCATGTGGTACACTTTTCAACTGGTCCAAAAATTAAAAATGTGATGCCCTGGAAGGGACATAAAAATTAATTTAAAAAAAATTAGAGTGAAAAAAATATAAATTTGACGCCCAAGAAGGGACATGGGAAAAAAAAATATATAAATAAATAAATAAATTTAAAAAAAAAAATTAAAAAAATAATAATAAATAATTTAAAAAAAATAAATAAATAAAAAAATTTAAAAAAAATAAATAAATAATAAAAATAAATAAAAAATAAATAAATAAATAAATAAATAAATAAATAAATAAATAAAAAATTACCATAATTAATTAATGGGGGAAAATTTCAAAATTCTGTGAAGAAGTTTAGTGTACCAAAGTTAGCTCTACCAGATAAAGTAAACCAAATCAAAATCGGTCGAGAAATGAAGGAGAAGAAGCATTTTTTGTGATTTTTAGAATAAATTTGCATAAATTACCATAATTAATTAATGGAGAAAAATTTCAAAATTCTGTGTAGAAGTTTAGTGTACCAAAGTTAGCTCTACCAGATAAAGCAAACCAAATCAAAATCGGTCAAGAAATGAAGAAGAAGCATTTTTTGTGATTTCGAATAAATTTGCATAAATTAGCATATATAATGAATTTCACGATTCTGTGTAGAAGTTTTAAATCCCCCTCCTAGCCCTATCTTATGAAATAATCAGAATCAAAATCGGTTGAAAAATAACGAAGAAGAAGCATTTTGAAAACTGTGGACGGACGGACGGACTGACGGAAGGACGGACGGACGACGGACGCCACGCCATGGCATAAGCTCATCGGGCCCTTCGGGCCGGATGAGCTAAAAACAGATTTCGGCATTCAAATTGGTAACTTTGCAGCAAAGTCATTTCATATTTGTCTTAAATTGTTATCACTAAATATTTTCCACTTACTTTTATATTATTTTGGCCTTAAAATAGCTCTTGTCCTTAATGAGATAGGAATAATAATAATAATAATAATATATACCATTTATAGAGCGCTATATACTGTATCTAGGTGCTCTATTTATAGGCACATGATTACTTTAGGTCATCAGGTACAGTTAAAACTTAAAACCTGCACAATTACTTGCGCACCATCTCAAATCTCAGGGGAGTTGGACTACCTTAACCCTAAAAAGGCCGGGCTATTTGAGGTCTTCAGCAGGCCGGGGGGGGGGGGGGGGGGGGGGGGGGCCATTGGCCATTATGCCCCCCCCCCCAAGATCTCGGATCGCCGTGAAAATTTGCACGCATGATGAGTGAAGTGTATAGAATACAATGGTAATTTTAATTTTTTGAAAAATTCATTAATTTGCATATTTATGGTCATTTATGCAAATAAGGTCATAAAATTCATATTTTTATCCATAAATCATATATTATTCATAATTAAACATTGGCTTCACTACATATATTCTTTAGAGCATTTGGAATAATAATGCGACAAAATAATTAGGAAGAGCCAGGTTCTTCCTTTGTGTTTTCTATTGTTTTTATAATTTCTTATGTATTTTTTTTGTTTTTTTAAACTTATGTATTGTATTGTTTTTGTTGTTTATTTTACTTCTACTTATAATTCAACTATTTTGAACCCCAAAACAAACATATGAAATGTAAACAAGACCAAATAACCAATGATATACCTCTTTTTACGAAAACTGATATTTCCATATGTTTTGTACACAAATCACGAAATTGAGCGATTTTCGGGCTGACATGCATAGACAAAAGGTCACGTGACTTTGTAACGGTCGGTCCAATTTTCAAAATTTTTGTTTTAAAATATGCACAAGACCCAAAAGAAAAAAGTCACCAAGCAGCGGCGCCTCATCTTACCGTGTTTATGAGCAATAAAACAAATCGCGGAGGGGGGGGGGGGCCATTATGGCCCCCCCCCCTTGGCCTTATTAGGGTTAAATAAATAAAACTAATTTGTATCATTAGAAATTTAGAATTACAACATACTGCATAATGCACAAAGAATCCACAGTGTTGAATTACAACTGAATCTACAAATCATTGACATCAGAACAACATATCACACATAAAACAAATGTGTGTACATTAGCACTTGCCTTGTTGCCCGGGCAAGTCAAAATTGATGTCGGCCAAGTCAAATTTGGTAAATGGTTTAGTTTGGTTGCTTGATCGGGCAACTAAATAATTGATGAACTATGACTATAAGAAAACACTCTAAATCTCATCTAGAAATAAGCGGGCGAGTCAGTTTTCTGTTTTGGGCAAGAACAATTTTTAAATCCATGATTTCACTTGCCCGAACGGGCCAGAAGAGAAACAAGTTAGCATGGAGCTTTGAATAACACACTTTTGATCTATTAGCAAGAATGGAATTTTACATAATGTACTTGGAAGAAGACTATAATTCAATGCTACATGAAAATCTGGTTTTGCAATATAAATATGCACTTGTTTTGTGTATAAAATCTAGACCAGAATGTCTACATAATAATACAACTAATAATATATTACATTTAATATATTTACATGTACATGTACAAATGATTTACTAGAGTGGAATATGATCAATTAAAGTAAAGTGACTGCAGCCAAACCAGCACATAAAGACCACCATAATAATTATGTAGACAGAAAAGGCAGTATTTTTAGCGGGAGGTTTCTGTACTGTTTCCATTTTGTGGTTTGAAATAAAGACAACTGTGAAGCAGTGATGCCTGTGGTTAGCGGGCAAGTATGTATGGTATTGGTAGCTTATTAAATGATCAATGATGAATCTACAGCCATTTCAACTTTGAATACAAAACAACTAATTCATAAATACAATTGATATTAATTTTCCCTAAAAACCATGTTTTCAAACTGACCTGCTTTTTAAAATTTGCATTACCAAAAGAAAAATCAAAAGCACTTTTATATCGCTTTGCATTTTTCTGTGAGCGACACTATTATTCATAAATAAAATCACTGACATTTGCTTTGCTATGCATATTTCTTACATATGAGATTTTTAAAAATGTAATGCAACTATAATATTTGTTATAATTCTCAAAATTTTTTCGTTCATGAATTAATATATAGCACAGATGTCAAGTAAGGTGCATTTAGAAGTATTCAAAAAAATCACAGGGGGAGGGGGGGGGGGGGGGGGGCATAATGGGCAAAGGCCTCTAGGCTTCTTAGAATTAAGTCCATAATTTAGCATTTTTAAAAGTTAGTCTTAATGAAAACACCTATATGGAATTATTCCACCTGTTTTTTTGGAATTCAAGAAATAACTACAACTTCTTTTTTTAAATTTTGACTTCAAGGAAACTGACAAAATGAAGATCAATTTCCTTTTAAAGAGTTTATATCAATGCAAAGTTTGATTTTCGTCTACTCTGTCTCTCATATATTGTGGGAGAGCATAGTTTGAGGAAGTCCTATCTAGGATATAAGTGTATAGTCCCACAATAGTGCATTATAAATGCTCAATGAGAATCATCGATCCCAAAATGAGAAGTTCAAAGTAAAAAATTACCGACCTGTGCTACCGAGTGGCCCATGTATATTGTGCGACTGGCTTCTAGCCGGCTTGCTCCAACACAGTAAGAACACCGTAAAGTTCCAACTTGGTATGGGGGTGCAGATAATGAAGTCGTGAAAATAGATAATTCAAATGAGGTGCATTTTTCTGACAAGGTTCAAGGTTATTATTTTTATCATCATCGCTAAAAATATGTATCCCTTTGAATATCTTGAAATGAGAAGAATTCTTTGCACACTTGGCAATGATCAAAGAACCGGATCTAATGGTGTAGTATTCTTGCCGTCACGCTTCCCAAGAAAGATACTCAGAAATTGAATTGCAAACTGGAATTTTAAATGTCCTTTTCGCATTTGCGACGTTCTCCCAGAAATCATGATCATCTGTCGAAATCGTGTGCAAAGAGGACAATTGAAGATGATCATCCAGGTTATAGCCTGTAGTGTAGTACGATGCAGAGCAGAGGTTTTGTCTCCCAAAATGTATTTGAATGGTCTTTTCATTAAGAACTCACATAATGTGCTTCACTTCTCGATCAGTACTATGCTGAAGAACCTTCCGTGCAGGTATGGATGAACATGTAACATGTTACATGTCCCATGTAACTGTAATTTCTTCACGCCCTGTCTGGAAATTCCTTTCTTTGCTCAACTGGTGTAAACAGATTTGCATATCTGAAGAAATGTTGCGATGTAAAGTTGCTCGCTGGTTCCGTCATCAACAGACTGCAATGTCGTGTCAGATTCCGTATTCCACCAAGCCTGTGGAGAAGTATGGAATTGCAGCGCCCAGCGGTGTTAGCCTGTACAACTATTGTGTTACACGATGGGATGGGCATATCTGCAAAAAGAAATAAATAGATTTCTGTTTCAGTCCAGATTGAGCTCTATTGGATTACAAATTATAAGATAGTACAATAGATTATCATGGAAAAACGTTTATTGAGGATGACAAACCTCAACCTTGGCCATACAAACCAATCAATTTTGAAAAGAGGTTGAGGTGGGGTCCAATGCAGGAATTATTATTTTTTTTTTTTTACGGGGTTACTTTTTCAATCTGATATCTTATCACAAGATATTTAATATAACACCATGGTAATTTTAGGGGCTACCTACTAAATTTTGGGGGCTATTTAAAAGATTAGGCGGCAATATCCTGGGGGGGGGGGCACTTGTTCATATTATATCTACGTACAGAATCGCATTGCGTCAGTGCCTTTTTTTGGCGCGGCTACTACACTTATGCAATGTACATTGATTACGCCATCACATAACGCCATACCTGTTCTTCTGTCATGTGTAAAATACTCTGCATGTTACACATGACAAACTACATGGTACTATTGTTCTATTTAATATTGGTAGCGTCGGTCGTAACCATTAATAACCAGTGCCGTCAAAGTGAATGCGCAAAAACCCCTTGCAATTAATGTACACTGCATGCCACACCAAGCGAAACAAATATGCACTTGCGCATGCGATTCTGTATGTAGATATGATATGCACGAACAGTATATAGGCGAAGACGTTACTGCAACATACATGCAGTTAGAGCGCAGCATACATTTCTATTGCATAAAACACACTTGGGCAATTCCACGGTAACTGACGTTACAATACAAATTCAATGTAGGACAGTAGCCTAGGATATGTACAAATTTGTTTTCATTGACATTGTACTTAATATTGTAGTTAAGGAAATAAAGATACATGTACCTGCCGGCTGCCGGTTATAATTTGAGTATTTGAATGATACAGGTAAGGTATTACAGGTCAGTTACAGCACTACCTGCCGGTTATAATTTGAGTATTTGAATGATACAGGTAAGCCTCGTAAGGTATTACTATTAACAGAATAACAGCGAAAAAATGTGACGTTAACTGACATCGCACTATTTCTGAATAGACCCTAAAAGGCCTAAATGGCGTATCGCACTATTTCTGTATGGACCCTGATGCCATGGCGTACCATTTTTTGTAATGAACCCTAATGGCGTATTGCACTTCTGAAATGGACAATAAATGGCGTATCACACCTTTCCTGAAATTCATCATATTATATTCAAATTGACCCTATTTCTCTCGGTGTCTCGCACTCACACTGCAAAAACAAAATGCTTCTACAAGAATCCCAGCACTTTATCCCCCACAGTGCAACCCGTATACAATACTACGAAAACTACCACGGCTCATATGCCAGAACCCTCGGGGAAGAAATCGCCGCCGATCACACACCGAATGAGTAGCCTACGGGGGTAAGCACGCAAAATAAACTACAGCATACACACAAAAATCGTATAAATCACTTACCCATGATTATTGTAAAATGCAATCACCGCCGTCACTTCTGGAATGGCCGTCTCATATCATATTTCACCAGAATATCACCAAATAATGGTATTTGTACGTGGAGCTCACATCTACTAGTAAATAGGTCCAGCTCGAACATTTCTGAACACAACTGCACGATCCGACTCGACCCGATCCGACGAACGATCGAGTATCTGAACGATATTACATGCATGTAATACGCTTGCATGGCTTTAGTTCAGATACTCAGTTGTCCAATTCAAATCGGCAAATCCACAGAAATGAATTTTACACCGGGCCGAGATACACATTCTGTAATTAGCCACTGAATCTGACCTATGGCCACTGAATCTGACCTATATGTGTATGTGTATCACGGCCCGATGTCAAACTACACAGAATTTTACCCACATTGTTTACGATTTTAAAAACATTTATCTACATTTACACTACAAATTTGTTTCCGCTTTCAAGACTAATAACTTGCCTAGTACATAAATATAATTTGTTTTTTTCCCTAACAACTATTACAGCGAGAAATTACACCGAACGGCAAACGAATTCCTCGCGGTGATGAACGGCAATGCCAAAAAACATGTCAGCGAGCAGTGGGGAAATTTACCCACGTTGTTTACGATTTAAAAAACATTAATTGAAATCTCAACTACGCATTTGTATTTAGTTTCTAAGCAATTAATTTTTCTGGGGGAAAACTATTTTTTATTTTTGACGTGAAATTTCTAGCGCACGAAAAAGCAGCGAACGACGAACGACGGCATCGGTACCGAGTGGAATTCGCTCCTCCGCAACAGGACCAAAACCCTTCTCCAACTTTATATATTAAGATATTGTACATTAGTTTTTATTGGTCAATTTTTGTTTGGAGCCGATAAAAAAACATTTTAAAAATAGTTCTAGCCACTAAAGCATAGTGGAGCATAACAGAAAGGGAAAAAGAAGAAAAGGGAAACTGGATTTCAGCTGTAGTACAGTTTTGGTCAAACAGAACAGTAAAAGCTATAATTTGTAAGTTATCATCAAGAACTAGCAGTAATTATTAAATGATGCTTGAATGGTAGTAATACATAAAACAGGTTAAATTAAAGGACTGTTTTCATTCAAAAATGCATCCGTTAACACAAAAGGGCGCCCTCCAGACACATACAAGTTTTAATCATTTTTATTTAAAAAAAAGTAAATGTGATGTTTGATTATAATCATTAGTTAATTGATAGAGAGATCATCAAAAACAAATTTAAAACATTTATCTTCAAAAATGTGTAGGATTTGTAAAATATTATTTTTTAATTAATGAATAAAAGGTGTTCCCCATCTTTTAATCCAGTTGGATATATTATGGATATTTCAGCCGTTTCTGAACCATTTTTAATCAAACAAAGTTGAATATAGCTTAAAGATTGAGGTTTCATTAGCTCACAAAAAAGAAACATTTTGAAGCGCCCTCTTAACCAAAACTAAATTATCCCTTTAGTTGTGGGGTGGCGTAAAGCCGGGGCACAGGGATAATGTGCGCCCCCCCCCCCCCCCCCCCCTGCTAAATCTTTACCATTGGATACAATTTATCCAAAATATGTCTTTAGCTCATTCCTGTGCAACCTTCCAGTTTTCCCCACCCATACAATCCAAGTCCGGCCACGTTTGAATGTACATGTATGCCCCCTCAATGCCCCTCCCCTCTCCAACCCATGGGGGTTAATGAAAAGACTGTAGCAAGCTCTGTACATTTAGGCGTAGAATCATGATTCATATATATGTGTAAAAGAAACTCATAATTTATTAATTTCTTAGTATGATTAGAATTTGTTTCTTTGCATTCAAAACAATAGTACATGGTATTTCACTGCCATATCCTATTTTGGGGGTGAAAATTGGAAACAATATTATACTCTTGGCCCTTATTTGTTATTTGGTAAATTCACACACTTTTTCACACACACATAAATGCAATTACAAAAACTTGTGCACACACAAACTCACATGCATGCACGCACACACACATGCGCACACAGACACACAATAACACACATTTTGAAAAATTCTCACACATTAAATCATATATGCAAACACTACACTGTAAAATATGCATGCACAAACTTCATACACATTCTCTCTCTCTCTCTCACACACACACAGCACTACACTACATACACATGCACACAAACACTACATTGACATACCTACACACATAAACACACATTATACACGTAACACACAAACACAAACACGATATCCACCAAATGGCTACTATTAAAATGACAATGAAATCACGACAAATCGTTGATTGCACTTTAAGACACTTAATATGATGAATAGTCTCTGGAAGTTTGAGCATGATAATTGGTCAAGATGCACACAAACTATGGCTCTTTGGAAATGGCCATTTATTTCTACAAGTGATTCAAATTGGCAACGCCACATACGTTTGGTGCAAAAAAATTCTTCTTTTTTTCTTCAATTTTCTCAAAATATAATTATGTCAACCCTTCGTTTTAGTTCAACATATGTTTTGAAGAATACATTTATGCACAACATATCATGAGTTTGGGGAATGGACAAGTTTTCACTATGAAGAAAAACCCCAAAATGGAAACATTTGTGTACAAAACATTTACATATGGGGAGTTGTCCACAAACTTATCAGAGTGCATTGCCAATTTGAGTTCCCCATATAAATTAAAGGACATCTTCACAGAGCTAAATTTCTTGTTCTTGCCCGATTATGCTCTTACTTTCAGAGAGTATTCCTCTTAAATAATCTCTAAGAGTCTATGAAGTTTGCTTGGGTTAAATAAACTAACAATTATTTTCAAGATATTTTCAAAATCCACAACTTGTAGTTTATTCTTATAGTGCATATATGTCTGTTATAATTACCCCTGCTCATGAGGTACAGTCACAAACCAACATAATATATGTAATAATATATAGTGTGAACCATCACAACTCCCTGGGAAGCATACAAGCCATGAGCTACCACACAAGGTTGCAACCAGGTACCTAGTATCAGTGGCACCTTGTCATATCAATGAGCTTGGATGTAGCTTAGGAATCTTGTTATTTCAGAGTAAGGACACAGAAGAATATAATGAGCTTGTCCCAGTCAAATTACCTAACGGGTGATAGCGAAATTTTATTTCAATGTTTAAGTAAATAAAACAAACAAACAAACACCATACAAAAGCTTAATATCATAATCATGTTACTAACACAAATTACAAAAGTGGATATCAAATTGAATTATCTTGTATAGATGTTTTAATAGAACATTTGGCAAATAATATAATAGCCAATTCCAATGCTCAGTTGAAAATTAAGTTTGATGTGGATCTGTTAAATGGCATTTTTGATATATCGATTTGAAGCTATTCTTGCACATAGTTATCCCTGTGACCTCATGACCCCAAACTAATATGTTCAAACAAAATCCTCACGATAAGCATAGGCATCAGATCCGTCAAACAGTTCTTCAACTTTTGCCTATATAAGTCATGTGACATTTGACCTCATGACCTTATCAGTTCATCTGTTCCTCAATACATATAATAGGGGGATAATTGGTTGTTACGATTTGAATTTGATGCCATCAAAATATTCAATAAAGGCTAAATTACTCAAATTCTTTAATATAAGTTATAACTTCCTTGTTCTAAAGTGAAAGTAGATGCTTTTCAGGAAACAAGCATATTAGCTAATTAATGATAGAAATATATATGATATATTATAATACAAATATGCAAATATAGTTGAATTCACTAAAAGAAAGCACCGCATTTACACATATGTCACATACTATGGGTTTTGTGCACTTAATGTAGGCACACACATGTATGGGTAGACAAGCACAGTTGTGTTCCATGTCACCAAGACATAATAAGAAGAAACAAAACCTTGATGTCACTGCAGTTGGCTACCTTGGCTTACCTCACTTACTACTAAGTTAATATTAAAAAGCTTTAATTTCTGAAAAATTTATCTTATCTGGGGACACAAATAGATAAGGGTTGTGATAGATGTGGTGAACAACATAGACAAATGTCAATGTCTATGAAGTGTCCAGATTCTTTTCTGCTATGTACAGTCAACTCTGCCTAAGTCGAAGTCGAATAAGTCGAATAATCGCCTAAGTCGAAGGTCTATTAAAGTCCTCTTCTCTTTATATTCTATTGTTTTTAACCCCTCATAAGTCGAATTTTGTCTAAGTCGAAGCTATTTCTTCAGTCCCAAGAGATTCGACTTAGGCAGAGTTGACTGTATATCTTTGTTATTCCTGAATAAACCAGTACATGTACATGTATCATGCTGAATGGGAAAACATACCCATATTTTATAGCCTATTCATATTCAGAAGTGGACCCAAAATACTCCTGAGCTTGGGTGTATGAAGAATGCATGCTATATCAAACGAAAATTGTCTTGGATGTCTGAAATGATTTGGGGAGTTTCCAGAACTACCTAAACTCAAGATTATCTCTCGATGAAGAAACATCATCACTTGTCACATCTAAAGGCATGATGCACATACAAATGCAATGGTTAGAATCCTTGTTCATTAAACACAAATTTAATGAAAGTTCCCCTCCGTTCATCCACCACAATGCATTGATCAGTTGTACATTAACCAGTTCCCTCCTAAGGCTTGTGATTCCCATAGAGTTTACACAGGGCCCACCAGGTTCTCATAGACAATGGGTTTTAATGTGGTAAGCTGAATCAGTTGGACCTGGATCCGTCCACATACTTGACAGCCCGGTTACCAAGTTCGGTTACTTTGGCGGGTCCTGCTTCTATTGAAGTAAATGTCCACTGGACGCCTGCATGTAAAGAAAAGTGTAACATATTTCTCTTAATTGTCCATCATTTCATTTTCATCATAACATATTTTACTTGCATTTAAACAAAAGGAAATGTGGATAATACAACCACTTTCAGTTTGGAGGAATTATGCCCTTTCTCTTGGAATACTGGACATAAAATACACGATTTTAACTATAAGACTTAAGTTTTAGATTACCAAACAAACCAAGAACATGTTTACACAACAGTCTTCAAATGGTTGAGCTGTTGGTAATATTTTATGTTGTGAGTTTCATCAACTTTATGGAATCCCCAAAATACTTTTTTTTCACGAGGGCTATTTTGAAAATTTTGAGGAAAAAAAACGCCCTCGTGAAAATGTTCACAAGGGCTATTTTGGGGCTCACATGGGCTCTTATTTTTTGTCACTGCTCAAGAGTCTAATAAATGATTATCAATATTTATCATGCTGTAACCTGTCCGATTATGCCATGATCTGCAGATTTCCAATCATGTAGAAAAAGAAAAATTGCCCCCGTTTTGTGGCTCACGATGGTGATTTCAGTTTTGGGGAGCGAATCGCCTATCGCCCCCATATATTTTTTTGGCTGTATGGAATACAGATAAATTGTTTACCCAGTGCCTTTGCACTTCTTCCAGAGGGCTCTGCATCTATTATTACCTTGGTCATCGAAAACATACACCACAATCGATGATCACTCCACCACTTAATTTGCACTTTCTCCAATTCCTGGACGTTACACGTAGCATTTCAGCCCATTTCATTCAGTGCTACTTTAGAAGCGCATACATGCTTTACACACGCCCACAATTCCTACAGAGTACATGACACTTCCACAGATATCACAGATAGTGCTACCATGTGTACTTGGTGTCAACAAAAGTATGATTAACATACATGTGTCAAGTCATATCATGAATTGAGGCATTGCAAAAAACATACCTGAATTCCAGCCTTGTCTAATAGCATTTGTTATCTCTGCAGAAGATGGTATCTGGAAGAGAAAAGATGGAGAAAAAAAAAAACCATTGAATTTTCAAACATTTCTTAGTGGACATATCAGATCACAAAAATACAAATTTTATCAACCATTCATCACTTTGAGCAAGTAAAAAAAAAAAAAGTGACTAGATCCCTTTTAACATAAACTGTTGGAAAGGAGAAAGCTTACCTGCCGGAGATATTCATCTTGTCTCTGAAGACTTCCTGTGAGTCTTGTCATGGTTGCTGATCCATCGACGGAAGAACCCCAGAATCCTTGATGTTTTGTCAAGTACAGGGCTGCCCCGGCAATCACAAGCTTGCCTACTCCTCTGTAAATGACACAAAAAGGATTACAAATTCATAACTCGTACTATCAATCATACATTTAAAATGACGGCCATATCGTGTTTTCTATCACCAGAGTCAGCAAATTTGACGCATCAAAACTTACAGTCACGTATCAATTTCATGTTCGGTAATTCTGAATAGGTGCCCTTTTATTCCTGTGCGAAGCTCGAGTCGCACTGCACGCATACGGAGACATCATTTCACCACGCAATTTCTCATTGATACGCTCTTTTGAATAGGTGCAACAAACACCAAGACACTATTCAACCGGAAATAACGCGGAATTATGAAATTTATATATATACCGTGGGTGCTGGAGAACCTGGCCGGGGGGAGAACCCGGCCAAAAAATGGACAGGGCTAACTTTGAAATTAGATTTGCTGAGAATGCACTGAACATGCGACTCAAAACTTATATCAAACGATTTATCTGCATATTGCTCATAAAATACATGTATATTGCTGTTCTGTAGTCCTCCTGGTTATCCAGAAAATCGCTTGAAAGTCAGTCTTTAAACTCCAAAATTTGTTATTTTTTATTTTGTTCACGATAATTTGAGATTTCAATTTTTATAATCTTTATTCTCGCTTTTGTAAATCTACGCTCAGTAGTTCATTTCGGTAGAAACTTACACCAATTGGACCGTAATATCGCGGTGCCTTCGCTGATAAAAAAATTATCGCTCAACGGCAAAGCGGGTTTCCGCACGGCGCGATTTCATGCACCAAGGTTCAATTTATCGCAGTGCAGGGGAACCCGGCCACAGCGCACGGTGCGTGTACAAAGTCAATGACGCACTGTGCTAATCTGTGTTGTGTGTGACTGGCCGGGTTCACTAGCACCCACGGTATAGTCCAGAAAATATGTACGCAACAGTGTATGAATGGCTGGTATGTTTAAATCTCCAGCATATTACTGCATATATTGCATGTAAATGCTCCAGTATATTGCGTATAAATGCTCCAGCTGACTGGACCATGTATAGTACATGTAGATGTGCATACAGCGTGAAGTTACAAAATATGAGACTGATTCTTTCTGGAAAGAAATTATTAATGTCAAGTAACATGCATTTGGACAATTAAATAAATATCAATGACCTGCGAAGAGCCGACATAAGAAATACATACATCGAATTCTCAGAATACGGTTAATGCAACAGTCATTTAAACTTACTTGATTTTGTAAATTGCGTAACACACATCAAAATTTGTGTGCGAAACAGTTGTAATTTGTTGTATGGTCAGGGCCGGGCATTTAAGTTCGCGCAGTTAATTTCCTATTGGCTTTGCGCGTACTTGAAAATGCCTGTAATTCTATACTAGGGAGTTCGGTGACTTTTGGATTTGTTGAAGGAACCTCAACAAACTTAATATCATTGGAAAGCTTGTAAAGTGAGAAAAATAATGGTGCTTAAATCAACTTATTAGCTTCAATATTAGTGGAGATATTCCAATTTTAGAGGTAGAAGGTACAAAGTTTGGTTCTGCCAGTTTCAGGCGACGGACGGTAACTATGCTCTGTGCGTGCCCCAGCGCTATTAATAGAAAACGCATGCCTCAACATGGCCAAATATATCAAAATCAGTACGTGGGCAATTTGTTTACATTGGATGATCGCAGCTTAGCGCTATTACTACTCCCATAGTAATGTATTTCAATGTGTAGAGAAATCAACACACTTTCATAAAATACTACTTTTCCATACCTTTTTCAGATTCCTTCCTCCAGTTTTAAACGATTTTTCGTCGAATTTTTGTGCCGAAAATCGATGCGAAAATGTCAGCAAAACAATCCTTCAAAGAAATCAATTTGCAAGGTGAAAATTCCAAAAAATTCCGGCGAATTTGGTGTCATTCGAAAGATCAGACTCTGAGGTATACGAAAATGGCCTCAAATTCAACGTAGAGGGAGTTTACGAACCCCGTAGCTAGCATCAAACTTTGTTCAAAGTGGGAAGGTTTTAGTCCGTGTGAAATAAAATGGCGTCATCCAGTGCAAACGCTCCCGGAAAGTCGGCCAACTCAGTGTGCATTCAGATGGACTTTTAAGGGTCTTAAACATCGATTTAGGAAAAACTAATGTCATATCCAGAACAAGGAAGTATTAAGCTGCAAAAAGATACCAAGTTCAAGGTAAAATATTGAAAAATATTCATTTTACCGAAGGTTTTTCGTATCAAAATTTTGCGTGTTAGCAGATACAAATGCGTGATTGCGGTATTCTGTCCTTCTCCCTATCTATACTGTAAAATGCAAAAAAGAAAGCTACAACGGCTTCAAAAAAGCATGTACAAATGAATGGGAAATTTGCGCACGAACTTCGATGGCCGATGCCCCTTTTTTAAAAACTTTTGCCGGGTTTTGAAAACCCGACCAATGAAATAGATCAAATACATGTACATTGTCATTGACTATTGAGCAATCTCAAAACGAAAGCATGTTCATTATCCTACAGATTAACATCAATGTATTTCTTTGCCAAATGTTATGTGCGCGAACTTCGATGCCCCTATCATACAGCATACCTGTACTTATGTGTAAAATACTTTGTATGTTGGCGCCGCACACTACGTGGTGCCATTGTTCTATACCGCTAGCGTCCGGTCGTAACCATTAACAACTCATTGTCAACTGGGTCAAAGTGAATTCGCCAACACCCCTCGAACAATCAATTGCCCCGCCGAGCGAAAAAATAACGCACTACGGCAATGTGATTCTGTATGCTATACACAAACGGTATAAGTGGCCCTGCTGGTGTCATACAGTATCAGCGGCTTCGTATACAACCGTATCCGATTTCGTATACAACCGTATCCGATTTCGTATACTATACTATTATAAGCTTATAATATTCCTGCAAAAGCTCGACTTCTGGATTTACAACGATCAGCATTAAGTCCAAACTTTCAAAATATAACGGAGATTCAACAGTAGCTACCCTACAAAAGTATTAACTTACCTTAATAAAGACACTACCATGTTGTTCGTCTCTCGGAAACCGTGTCTTGAAATTCAGAAGTCGACAGTGTACACGGACCAGTTACACGCCATTACCACGATTTCCTGGTGACATATAGTACGTACACGATGCATGTGTTGGCGTGTCAATAATTCACGCCAGCCTAACATTGTGGATCTACTGCAGGCGACACACTAGTATCGTAATGTGCGAATGAGTGGCAAAGGCCGAAATTTCCAGTGGGGCCGCGCCGTTGAGGGATGGGGGAGGGGGGGGGGGGGGGGGGAGGCACCGTACTGGGGTAGGTATCGCCTTTTAATTATTGTTCTCCTCTTGGCCAACAATTAAATACATAAATTTAAAGAGTGTAAACATTGATAACATTAATGTTATTTAACCGGTATTGTGTCCCCTTATCTGCATGTTTTTTTTTTGTTGGGGACTCCACCCCACCAAAAATATGATGGAAAACATGCAGAAAAAAGGGACAAGATACCAGTTTAATTAATAGAATTGATGTTTGGACCCATTTTTGTATTCTCTTCATGTATTTATTGTGGCTGTGATTATAGATATTCACTATATATAGTTGTATTTTTGTTCATATTCAAAAACTGACAAAGCTATTTTTTATCATATAAAATTATTGTCTTTCAAATGACACCATACTGATGGTTCATAAGGATGTAGTTTATCACTTTTCATAATTTTTCAGCAAAAGTAAATGTCACAATTATTGAATTGGTATAGCCTATATGTTATCATTCTTATTTTTGTTTACATAAACCCGGCCTTCATATAATGTAATTATGTATAATTTATTTCACTGTTGGGCCAGAGAAATAATTTCTTCCCCTTTTCTGGTGGCCCGAAAGAAAAATTTACTGGCTCGAAAATTTGGTATCATGAGTAAACTTTTTACTACTGTATAAAAAAATATATCATTTTTATGCTGTGAAGCATGACATGGAAGAAAACAAGATTTTTTAAAATATTGTCAATGTTGGGTTGAAAATCTGCTTGACCGATCTGGCCACCAAAATGTGACTTTTATACATTTTTGCTGGCCCGAAGTGCAATTTCACTGGCCCCGTGCCTGCGGGCCAATGCAAGTGTTGAGCCCTGCCATATTACTACATTGATAAAAAGGAACTCCTTTAATTAGCCTCCGAATGACTATTACATTTCAAGAATCCTTTTGCCGGACCCACTGACCCAGTGATCGGACTGATTGGGGGGGAGCATGCAAATTAATGTGGGGGGGGGGGTAGTACATCCCTTATGTGTTCCTCTATTTTTAAAAATTGTATCCTTATGTTTTAGATACGCCACTGTACTCTTACAATTATTACAATTAGGACCCCGTGGAAGAACAGAACCATCGTGTTGATGGTTCTGAAACGGGCTATCCTCCCGATATAATTTTCTTATAATTCGGAAATAAAAACAAACAAACAAAAAACTCATACAACTTTACACAAATTATTATTTTTTTTTTTTTTTGGGGGGGGGGGGGGTACGTAGCACATCCCTCATGTTTTTCTCTATTTTTAAAGAACTTATACCCTTATGTTTTAGCTACGGCATAACTGTAGCTCTTACAATGACACAATGGATTAGAGATGGATGCCGAGGATTTGTTTTATGAAAACATGATTGTCTCATCTTTTATTTGTATCACATAGTAAATGCACTTTTTATCAATTAAATACACAATTACAAGAATGCCCATTACATGGAATCTCGTTATGAACAGCTTTGATATAAACATTTTTACAAAAAAAAAAGCTGCTTATCACAGCTCTGTTTGTATTACCCTGACATATACAAGATACATGTTATAATAAGGTAAAAAGACTCTTAACAGTGAAATAATCCTGTATACAGTAGCTGAAAAATCATTACAATTACAGTCATACCTGTCTATAGCAGCCGACCAGTCTAAAGTTGCCACTGCATATGAGAGTGATTCCCTATAGGGAAAAACAATTGTAATATGGCACCTGTCTATACAGTGGCCACTTTACTTATTTCCCTTGTAAACGTGGTCACCTTACACAGGCGTATTAGGATTGTTAAAAACTGTAAAGCCTATTTTTTATAAAAAGGTATACTAAAAAACATTTAAATTACATTTTTATATTCCACTTTTATCATATGATTCATGTTGCGGTGGGTATAAAACATAGGAAACAATAATGTTCAACTTCCGCTATACGTATCTTGGTATTACGGTTATAATGAAGCAATTAAATATCTATATCTATTTCAATTCAAATTTTACTGCACAATTACGGTTGGCTGAGCAGGATAAGTAAAAAAACAAAAATAATAAAGAAATGATTGATGCAAAATCATATCTTAATTCTCAATAAAATAATATACACTGTACAGCTATTTGTTTAGATTGATATTTGTACATAAATTGGAATGTAAATATATATATACATGTACATTATACATTATATATTATATATGTACAAACAACAAAAAACAAAAAAAATATCTTTGATCATGGTCAATTTACATAAAGTATGTCAGTAAAAGTTTTTAGGATGTCTTTTGACCTGCAAAACTAATATTCAACTACCATCCTTGTCCAATTTTATACAGGCCATGCTAGCTACTATATTGAAACTATTGGAATTAAAAATACTCAGTACCTTCTAAAAAGCATTGTCCAATCAATGAATAGAAATATAAGTAAACTACATATACATATATGTGACAAGGGGGGTGTTGCATAGAGTTGTGATTAATTGCAAAGTTGCGATTGATCAAAAGTCAGAAAACACAGACACCTTGAGCCAATCAGATCGCACCTTTAGGCGCATTTTCTGAATTGCGATTAATCGCACTCTTTATGCAACACCCCCCAGCGCTGGAAAACTAAATCAGGCTCTTGTCAGCAACTCATGTTTTGCAGAAATTGAAAAATATGTTCTTAAAGTGATATGTATTCATGCATTTCCATACACGGGTCATACAAAATGGAAGTGAGCATAATTTTACCAAATATCATTGATATTTTACATCGTTTTTTTGCTTTCATGAATTTCCATACACCAGTCATATACAAAATGGAAGTGAGCATAATTATACCAAATATCAACTTTTTACATCGTTTTTTGTATTGATATAAAAGCTACTAGTTCTTTCAATTGGTACAGAAATCTCAATTTGGATTTTTGCTGTCAGTAAGTCCCTAATTTGTGCCAAAGACGGTCACATTATATGTCATTATTTTTACCCTGTTAATTGCTACACAGAATACGATGAAATAGCACACAACAAATATTGCAACATAATGTAGCTAGCACACATAGAGCCCACAATCATATAGCTACAAGATACATAATTAGTATGTATCACATAATCATAATGAATCTCATCAATATAATATTTCTTTTCATATAATTGTTTATAATTATATCTCTATTAAAATAAACATGCCTTTGCTTGCTTAAAATTCAAATACTGACTTTTGCAACAAATATAATGCTCCATATGAAGCCAAAAGAGATCAGAAAGGCATTTTCATAATACAGATAAGAATTTAAAACAAAGCTTAGTCTTAAAGCCTCTTTATATGCAAATATGTCAGACAGCTAGATCTCAAATATGGCGTACGTATACCACAATTTCAGTAATTAACAAGTTATTACTACAATGAACACAAACTGACATAATACTACTGTATTATATTGAAAACAAAGTTTACTTTTTGAAGTGAACCTAATTTTATATGTCACATACATTTAATATGCAGTACATACATGTACGTCGTAATACAGATATCAAGGGATATAACACATTTTAGTTTCAGTAATGAACATGAGCCAATTACTCTTACAATAAATATAAACTGTACGGTTCATTTACTTAAAATTACACATACAATACATATGATTCATACTAAAATACAGCCATAACAAAAAAAAAACATTTACCACAGAAAAACACTATGATGGAAAGTGACATAATTAAAAGGAAGAACATTTTGATTTGGATGACGCATAGTGAATGATAAATTATGACAATATTGCAGGCAGATTTCAATCACAGTTCATAATTTAATTTCCCCAAAAAATGTATTTACAAAAAATATATTACAACGTAAAAGGCCATGCAAACTTTATATAATATATATACATTATTTAATTAATATATACAGTAGGTATATAAATATTTAAGCAACATTATATGCACTACTTTCAGCTGTCTATAATACTATATGGAATGACATGGAATTTAATTGGCTCCCAGAGCATAATATAAATAATTATACAAAATAAACAAATTATCATTATATTTTTATTCTAATCTAATCCAAATCAAATATCATCAACACTAATTGTGGAGTAAGACTTACTCTTGTTACTGTAAGATACAGGAATATATCTTTTGACTATTAGTGGATTTCAAATCCCTGATCGTATTTCTTCTTTCATCTTCCTTCATTTTTATCTGTCTTTAAATTGTTCTTGTCATCGGTTAGGTTTGCTGGATAAGTTCATTACTTTTGTTTTCCTTCTTTGTATCTGTCTTGAAGTTTTTTCTCGGATAGGTTTGCTGGATAAGTTGACGCGATGCCATTCATTACTATTGTCTTTTGTCTTTTTATCTGTCTTCATAGTGTTCTAGGTTTGATTTACTGGATGGGCTAATGCAAAATTCATCTAAATCGAGTAGCCTGCCCACGGGGCTCGAATTTGATATCCACTGCCACTCTGTAAATAGAAAAAGAAAAGACCAAGATGAAAATCTACTTCAAACATCACAAATAATGACACAGAAAGCACATTACATCAATGCTACATATTAATCAGATTCTTAACAGAAGGTAATTAAACGTTGTAGAATTCGGGTTCAGGTTTATAATAGCTTCTGACCAGCATGAACATTGAAAAAAGTTTCAGGGACCAACACCAGCACAAGGACTATTTCTAGCTCAGTTGGTAGAGCACCGGTCTAGCAATCTGGAGGTCATGGGTTTGCGTGTCCGGGAAACCCAATTTTCTTTGTTCATTTTCATTTATATTATATATTTTGGGTCAGTTTCTCTACATTTGAAATTATTTTACATATTTGAGTGATAATAATGAAATGAAATGAAATTTATTTACCTATTACAAACATTATCGTTCACAAAAAGTAACATAAATCACAGAATAATCACAATAATAACTAAGTATAGAGAGGATTGTGAGAGTGCATTGTGTTTCCTTAGCCTTGTGTGCGCCTAACTGGCAAGCTGGAATACTCCCTGGGGAGTGGAAAATGTGCCCTTCATGTCCAGGAAAGATTGCAGTGCATATCCATTGACCCGGGTAATAATAATTGTGTAAAGTGCTATGATCCTCACTGGAATATAGCGCTATATTTTTAATTTTATTTATTCGTTTTTATTTCAGTAGGGTAGCTCTGTCAGTGATTGGAGCACTGTTTTTCACAGAGGCCCTACAACATAATATACAACACAAATATACATAAACAAAGAAGTACAAAATATATATTTTTACAAAAAGAAATTCAACATTGAAAGAATATCTGTGACCAGAAAGAATATGAATAACTGTTATTATTATAATTATTATTATTATTGCATACAGACCTGAACGCCGGCTGGGGGTCCGTGGCTAGCTACCACAGGCTGTTGCCTATTAGGTACTGCTGGCTGTGACAATGGGTCCCTGAAGCGACCCTCCAGGGCCTTGGTGCGCCCCCACGGCTGCTCATTAAGTCCTGCAGGCTTGGGCCCCTCCCTCTCCACCTGATCAGATAATAACAATAATAACTAGAATTGTAATACTTGTTTAGAACAAGTATAGGTGGGCTGGTCGAACTAAAATTAAAGACATAATCAAGGGCTCATTTGAGATAGCTTATTGTCTCAGCTACAACATACTCGAAGCTCAGCGAAAACAAAACTAAAACGACGGAGATATTGCTCGCGAAAGACGGGAATGTAGAATCCAGTTTTGAAAAAAAGTCATGTCCCATAGAGAATACACGCAAAATGTGAAAAAATGACATACCTCCTTAAATCGCAAAAATACGCCATGATGCCTTTGTCAAAATGAAAAATCGTGATCATCACATTTGTAGAGAATTGTCTCAGATAGAACATATCAAAATTTGGAAGAAAATCGATCAATATTTACAGAGATACAATAAATTTTCCAAAAATATGCTGACGTCATAATATGCAAATTGAAATTTTGAGTTCGGAGGCCATTATGATGACGCCATGAGTTAATTGAGGGTCAAATGAGACATGAAATCATATCTCCGACTCATAATCTATCCAAATATGAAAAAAAACTTGGGAGTTCCCATCCATTCTGAAGAGTTACAATGAATTTTGTATAGGCATGTTTTTGCCCATATATGCTATGTATTACAAGAGCTCGCGCGCACGGACATGTTTCTTGAACGGAAGCTCATTGCGTTTTTACTAGTCAGAAAAAGGTGAACAAGGTATCAAAATGCTTGGAAAGATGGGCTAAATATGATAACAGAGAAAATTCGGCGATTCTATGTTGCAAAATGCCAGTACGCGCGAAAACGTGCGCGCATGCGCGTGTGCGCGTTTTTTCGTAAAATGCTTAAAATGGCCTAAAACGTATCCAAAATGAATTTGCGACGATTTTGAACATTTTAAAATTTTGCGCGCGCGCTCACGCGCGCACGTACGCATGCGCGCGCGTTTTTTGACCTGAAATTGACCGGACGGATATTGACCTTGATCATGATAAATATGAATGAGAAACAACTTTTCGTTATGAAGATATGATCATGAGAAGATATTCAGAAAATTTTACAAAATGGCGCCTAGATGACGTCATCAGTCAAGGTCAGGGTTCAAAACCTTATTTTGCTTTGTCCATATGCCTATATATATGTGTGCCAAATTTCAAGGCACTTGATTGAGCCATTTTCAAGTTATCTTGGTAACAAAAAAGTGATTGGAAATAAGAAAAATAAAGAATAATAATAATAATAATAATAATAAAGGCAATTCTAACGAAATTATGAGGTGGTCTGTATGATGTACAGCCCACCTAATAAGTTCCATTATTTAGTGCATACTATGATAAATACATCTCTATATTATTATGCTCTTTACAATTACAAAAAATTACAATTATTAGAAATGAACTAATTAACAAAAGTATAGAAATCAAACTTCTTGAACAAAATATTGACAGATAAAGAGACAAATGGCAGAGTATTTAAAAAAGTTGGATGTCATCCATCTGAATTTCAGGGGATGGTTGTTTGGGTTGGTTTTTAATCCTTGTGCCAAACCCAGGTCGAAATTCCCACAGAACCAAAACCAATAGAAACCCATAGGCCTAATGGTTTCTATTGGTTTCAATAGGGAAAGTGGAATATGGGTTTCTATGGGTTTCTAAGGGACCCATTGACATTTCCCATAGTAACCAATAGAAACCAATAGAGACCAATATGATTGTCCTATGGGTTTCCTATGGGTTTCTATGGGACCCATAGACACTTCCTATATAAACCACTAGAGACCAATAGGATTGTCCTATGGGTTTCTATGGGACCCATAGACATTTCCCATAGAAACTAATAGAAACCAATAGAGACCAATAGAATTGTCCTATGGGTTTCCTATGGGTTTCTATGGGAATTTTGACTTGGGAAGTACATTTTACAGTGAGGGCTTAAAAACGCAAATAATTCCCTTCCAAATGCTTGAATACTCGTGAAATTTGATGATCAGACCCTCTCATGGGTACTCTTTATATTCCTCTCTATGTTTCTTTTATAAGTGTATTGAGAACTTATTGTAATAGTAGTGCACTTTATAAAAAAGGATTAAAATCATTATCATTATAAGTCACCCATGAGAACCATTCCAAAAGGTACAGTAGACCAAAATATATTTTGGTGGAATCGTGCAATCCCAGGTCGAAATTCCTATAGAACCAAAACCAATAGAAACCAATAGAAACCCATAGGCCTAATGGTTTCTATTGGTGTCAAAAGAGAAAGTGGAATATGGGTTTCTATGGGACCCATAGACATTTCCCGTAGAAACCAATAGAGACCAATAGAATTGTCCTATGGGTTTCTATGGAAATGTCTATGGGTCCCATAGAAACCCATAGGAAATCAATAGAGACCAATAGGGTTGTCATATGAGTTTCCTATGGATTTATATGGAAATGTCTATGGGTCCCTTAGAAACCGCCATAGAAACCCATAGGAAACCCATAGAAACCAATATAGACCAATATGATTGTCCTATGGGTTTCCTATGGGTTTCTATGGGAATTTCGACTTGGGATTATAAATCTGCTGATATTTCAACAGTATTCATGACAAATATACTTAAAAGCTATTTGGGACTGGTCCTGAAAATACTCAGGATACTACAGGGTCTATGGAGAATACATGCTATATCAAAGTCAGACAGTCCTCCGTGAACAGGTTGATGACTTTCACTAAGGCAAATATTGCATGCATACCTGATAGAATTTGTTTAGGTCTAGGGAGTGTCTCTTCATCGCAGGCTCATAGGGTGCACCGTTGCCCGGCTTTCCCCAGTTCTGGTCGACTGTTTTATAGTGCTATAAAACAAAACACAAATACAGGGAACCTCATTATACAGATTTAAAACAAAACCCTCTCATTTATAACAAGGTCATTTTGGCTGTCCAAGCTCTTTATATTACTTTTTTTTAAAGATATTTATGGTAGAGTATACTGCCGTAGTTAAACAAATTAGTTGCCTGTTAGTACAATAATATCTTAAACATTAAAATGACATTATACAATCCTTTGGTATACTATCAAAAAGCGACCCAGAATACTCTTCCATTTAATCTAGATATATCTCAATAATGAGGGAGAAATTTGAAAATTAAAAACCTATTTCATTCTTCTGTTACCATATAAGCCAAACAACAAGGTACAAGAGAAATGAGGAAGAATGAGGAAGCTCTTAATCATCATCATCATCATCATCATCATCATCATCATCATCATCATCATCATCATCACCATCCTCATCATCATCATCATCATCACTATCACCATCATCACCATCATCACCATCATCATCACCATCATCATCACCATCATCATCATCATCACCACCATCATCATCACCATCACCATCACCATCACCATCTTCACCATCATCATCATCATCACCATCATCATTATCATCATCATCATCATCATCCTTATCATCATCATCAATTTTGACAGCTAATGGATCATTTTAATTGTACACATAACAGCTGGAGGGGGAGGGTGTTAACCCGTTCCCTTTGTGTTTCTGCAATCCCCATGGATAGACTTTGAGTACACAACCCACCCAGTTCCCGGAGTCAAGGGATCATAAGTATAATCTAGTACCTGTGATATTGCCTGTCTTGACTCCTTCCTCTGAGTATCCTTCTGGTAAGCCCTCTGCTCGGCCTGGTGCACCAGGTCCGTGCGGTAATCCAGTGCGTCCGCACCCGGTCTTCTGATGTCCATCACCTGACAAAAATCAAACACATGCAATCATCAATATCTTGTACCAAAGTTTACCAAACAATTTTTATTCTTAAATAAATGTTTTAAAGGGTACCACCACCCAAAAATAATATTAATATAAATAAAAGGAAACATTTTTAGTAGTCCATTCCACCAAAAAGTTCAGAAGAGTATGTTTCATCATCATCGTCATCATCACCATGCACCATCATCACCATCATCATCACCATCATCACCAACGATCATCACCATCATCACCATCATCATTAAGTCAGATGTATATTCTTTGTTCTACTTACATGTCTGGTGACATCGGACGTGGCCTTGTGGTGGATGGGTAGATGCGAGCCGGTGGTGGGGTCCTTGGCAATGTATCCCACCTCCTTACTCCTCATCCAGCCCACCGTCTCCCCTCCGGGCTTCTTCACCTCATCCTTCTCGTACTGCCTCTGACTCTTCTGCATCTCAATCTCAGATTCTAAGTTGATAAGGTGATAAATAAGGTGAAAATAGAGCAGATAAATCAATGAATACAGCAAAACCTCATTATGAGTAGCCTTTTGAGATCATGAAAATTACTTTGTTATATATCAGGTATCTTGTCATACCAAAATATAGATATAAAGAGCAAAAGTACTTTTTATAGATGGTTTTATTTTATCAAAGCTCTTTATAACACATCCAAAATAACAATAATGACTATTGCATATACATATATACACAAACAGTAATATACTGCACCTATAAAAACATGTTTTCTTGCATATTTCCGAACGTTTAATAAAGCACATAATTTGGGGGTAACATGACTGGAAACCACAAACATCATCATCAACGAGAATTGATTCCACTATAACAACATTATACTACCTATACCACAACCATCATAACCAAAGCCCCTATCACATTAATTATCACAGCCCCATGCATCCAGCACTATACCTCCAACAATTAGACAACACTTACTTAGCGTATCTAGGTACTGTCTCTTCGCCTTGATCTCCTGGGGCTTAGGGGGCTCTATCCCCATCATGTCCATGGCCGCTATGCCCCTGTTGGCTGCGTACACCCTCCCGTCCGGCAGGCGGCTGGGGGCTCCTCCCCCTGGCTTACCCCACGGCAAGCGCTCATCCTTCGCCCCTTCCGACGTGCCAATGTCCTGAATCATCTTGTCTGCAAGGTTTCATGATTTATAACAAGTAATTAAATATACGGTTAATGATTCTCTTGATAACGCCATACAAATTCAACATATTAACACAAAATTAACTAAAACACAGTGCTAGTATCTGATATTTTCCAATATCCAAATGGTAAAAGTTGCCACATAATCTGTAGGACGGACTGACTGTGGTTTCTATATATCATAATATATACTTATAAACTGCATAATTTACCCTTGCCAAAAAATGGCAACAAATTATAAAGTTTAGTAGTTGTGATAGAAATACCATGATTTTAAAGTTGTATTAAAGAAAAGACAACACAGCTAGTATCTGTGGTAACTTGATTGCCACTTGGAATTGGGTGTACACCCATTTGGTCTACTCCCGTTTTGTCTATACTAGCAAAATAAGAATTCAGAGGGTTAAGAGCTCGAAATTAACTTTTTTTTGCTGGTGGCCCGGTTGGGCCAGTAAAATTAGTATTTTTCCAAATTTGGTGGCCCGAAACCAAAATCTACTGGCGCGAAAAAATAAGGAAAAACAAAAGTAAAATGTATACAATAACCATATTCAAAGTTTCAGGGTACTAGGCAATACTTTTTATCTTTCATTCCCCTTTGTTTCATTGTAAGATGAATTAAATAAACATGAATTAGGATGAATGTGTGTGGTCATGTCTTTTGTGGTGATGTGGTGTTTTATTGATCAAACAAACATTGGATTCTTCGTAAACAATATTGCAGACAAGTGAGAGAACTCACAACACACTGTTCAAACTTCAAACATGATGTTGAATTTACGGGATTCATAAAGATTAGGGATAAGGATTAAGTTTAGGGTTAGGGTTATGTTTAGGATTGGGGGTCAAGTGTGCAGTTTGGGAAATAGAAGTTAAAAGCATCATGCAGTAGACAAAATTAGCATTTAATGCTATTTTCTGGTCCCATTTATCCTTTTAATATCTATGTTACACATTCACATTTGATTGTTATATTGATGTACTTTTTATTTGGATAATAAAACATCAAACTCAAAATTTGAGATGTAAATCAAATGGGTGTAGACCAATCTACCCATAAAATCTGCAGTATATTTTACCCTTGTCTGATAGTGACAGTCTCTGTGTCAAAAAGACATGAGCCCTATAGATTCCTGTGAGAATGAGGAAGAGCGAAGAAGGATGCAAAAGGATAGAGAAAATGACAGATAACAGGCAGAAAGTGACAGATTAGATGCAACTAGATGGATCTTCGACTGCGCGCAGTCGAAAATTATGCCTCCGCTATGACGCGATTTTTAATATCAAGCCCAAAATAACGTGCACTGAAATTTTTTTTTTTTTATATGTATATTTTGAGTTATGTGACCTTGACCATAGACCCCAAACTTTGATGGCTACATTGGCTCCCAAGAAAAATTCAGGTACCAAGTTAGATTGAAATCTGACATTCAGTTCTTGAGATTACAAGCCATTTTTGCATATATATTGAGTCATGTGACCTTGACCTTTGACCTCATGACCCCCTAAATCTAATCCAATCATTGTCACCCCGATGTGCATGTAACTCATTCCAAGTTTGAAATTGATCCCTCAAACGGTTCTTGAGATATCGCGAGAAGGATGCTTTTTTGCACATATATTGAGTCCTGCGACCTTGACCTTTCACCTCATGAACCCCAAAATCTAATCAGATCATTGGCACCCCAATATGTACACTCATACCAAGTTTGAAATTGATCCATCAACCGGTTCTAGAGATATCGGGAGAACAAGGCATTTCTGCACATATATTGAGTCCTGTGACCTTGACCTTTGACCTCATGATCCCCAAAATCTAATCAGATCATTGTCTTCCCCATATATACACTCATACCAAGTTTGAATTTGATCTGTCAACCGGTTCTAGAGATATCTCGAGAACGAGTCATTTTTGAACATATATTGAGTCCTGTGACCTTGACCTTTGACCTCATGAACCCCAAAATCTAATCAGATCATTGTCACCCCAATATGTACACTCATACTAAGTTTGAAATTGATCCGTCAACTGGTTCTTGAGATATCGCGAGAACGAAAACGGGACGTACGTATGGACGTACATACGGACGTACGTACGGACGGACGGACAACCCGAAAACATAATGCCTCCGGCCACTTCGTTGGCGGAGGCATAAAAAAATGAAAGATTAGAGGCAGAAATGAGAGATTAGAGGGTTATATAGGTATAAAGAGGTATATTGGAGGCATACAATAATTCAACAAAGAGAAATATGAATACAAGAACTGCATGGACTAAGGAAAGAGGTACAGAGAGACTATATCTTAGCATAAGAATGGGAGAAAAGGGCAGAATAGAGCAGGGGCAGAAAATACTGCATCAAAAGCGAAATAAGTATAAACATAACTGCAAGAGAGGAATAAGATATCAACAGATTTCATTCATGACCTTTGCACATACTTGAAGTTCACTATTATTTTATCCACTTGAAAATGACTTCACATACATTGTTGGCAATGGTGGTTTTACGACACTCTTTTAAAATTGAACTCAAAGCTAAGTTACCATTTTTTGTTACACCTCGTAAACAAAGAACAATTTTTGGCAGTTGTTGGTTGAACAGATTTCTTCAAATTAACCTTTTTTCAAAATATTTTTGGTGAGAGCTCAGACTCTTGAAAGGCCTTCTATAATTATAATGATTGAGATATTAGTAAAAAGTCATATTTGCATTTTCATTACAAGATGAAATTACTTGAAAATTGAGGTATTACAGCTACATATCATATCCAATCATAACTATAGGCACACATCTAACACGCAATCTGAAATCAAGAAACAAACATTGAAGTGCAAAGGAGCGAGTAACAATAATTGTAAAAAAATAAAAAATAAATACAAAATGAGAAGAGAGAGGAGAAGGTGCACAAAGGAAACTGCAAACAAAAGGTGGAATATCGAAGCGTGGGAACACTTGAGCAGTAACAAGTGCAAGATAGTTAGAAAACAAAGTAATGAATTGCAGATAAAAACAACAACTGCAGTGAGAGGAGATGGTGCACAAAACAACTGCAGTCACACGGTGGAAGCATAGTCATGCTTGTGAACACTTGGTGACCAGTATATACCTGTGGCACGGATAGGACCGCGGAAGCCTCCTATCAGACGCAAGATCACAAGGGGATAATTGGCAGGTGGAAAAAATTAATATAATTTGGTGGACATACATGTACATCACATGCATAAATTATAATAGTCAAATATGTTGAACAAATGAAGCCACTTTCAGCTTGATGTATAAAACTGCACAAAATAACATTTTCTCTAATTTTGGATAATCATTTTTTTTTAACACCAAAGAAGAAATATTTTCACTATGTTCTAAAAATACAAATTGAAACACAAACTAGCACCACAATTAGCGCAATATCTTTTTAAATAATCGCACAAAATCAAAAAGTTCACGAATGCATACCTCCTGGATTGGCACTCTGCTGAAGGGTCTGTATCATGCGAGTCTTCCTCTCTCCCTTCTCATCGATCAGGTGACCGCCTCCGCCAAATGACTTCATTTCCAAGGCAACACCCTACACAAATATTCAACAGAGAGTAGAGATTAACAAATATGTTTGATGCATCAAGTTAATCCCACATGGCCTTCTCATCTATCAGGTGACCTCCTTCCGCCCAATGAATTTGTTTCTAAGACCATACCCTACACACATACAAAAACAGAGATAATCAAATAAGTAAATGAAGGCTTCGGACAAAGAGAGAATGTTTAATGCATTAATTGAATCACATGTACACCTTCTCATCTATCAGGTGACCTCCTCCTACCCAATGACTTTGTTTCCAAGGCAACACGTGCCCTACACGCATACACAAACAGAGATAATCAAATTTGTAAATAGAGGATGCATCGATCAGTTGATTCTGTTATTGTATCCCCCGAACCACTTCGGGGGATACTATGGATTTGGCCTCGTCGCGCCGCCGCCGCCGCCGCCGCCGCCGCCGCCGCCGCGTCCGCCGCGTCCGCCGCAGAGATTTTCTTGTGAACGCTCTACAGGTCCGAGTTCTTGTCCGATCATTTTCTAATTTGGTATGAAGGTGTATTAAGGAAAGAGGATGAAGCCTATTGATTTTGGTGTGGGGCGGAGTCCTGGTTGCCATGGTAACCATGATATAAAGAAATAGTTAAGATTACCTTGTGAACGCTCTACAGGTCCGAGTTCTTGTCCGATCATTTTCTAATTTGGTATGAAGGTGTATTAAGGAAAGAGGATGAAGCCTATTGATTTTGGTGTGGGGCGGAGTCCTGGTTGCCATGGTAACCATGATATAAAGAAATAGTTAAGATTACCTTGTGAACGCTCTACAGGTCCGAGTTCTTGTCCGATCATTTTCTAATTTGGTATGAAGGTGTATTAAGGAAAGAGGATGAAGCCTTTTGATTTTGGTGTGGGGCGGAGTCCTGGTTGCCATGGTAACCATGATATAAAGAAATAGTTAAGATCACTGCTGTAAGCGCACATCGCCTTGTCTATTAATCAGACCCTGCTCGGAGGACAAACAGCGCGCGAGGCCTTGCCCAAAGGCTACTGCCAGCCTAGTAGAACAACGTACACCACCAAACTTGTTCAGTTCACAATATTACAACCCACAAAAGTGCAATGCAATTGGTTCGGGGGATACATGTGCTCGGCTGCGCGACCCGCCGAGCGCGCAATTTCTAGTTTTATTAGGTCTTTTTATTTTTATTTACTTTGAGATTCTGAAATCCCCACAGACATATATGGCCCATTAGTTTCCCAGAGGTAAGGGATTAATTGGCCTAGCTAGGCCACAAGCACTTAAATTGTTCCGTCTCCATTCCAAAGATGCGTCCGGAGTCCTTGCCTGGAAGACAGAAAGTATCCCTTTTTAATATTATTTTCTCTCTGTCATAATTGAATTGAAAATCTAGTTGCCCCGCGCAATCATGGCATGCTTACATTTGTTCATAAAATTGTCATGTTTATACTGGCCCCGGAATTTTGCTATAGGGCTATACAGGGTGGCCCAGAAACAACGGAACGGGGTACTTGCCATTATACAGAAACATACAGACTAGGTTCACTTGATAGATAATCTTTCAAAAGGAAATTTGATACTAACAACTGTAATTTTGGTCGAGTACTGGTTTTTGTTTTAGGGCGTCTTAAGTGACACCATGTCAGGGTCAACTTTTTGTCAACTTCTAGAAAGTCGGTGCCTGAAAAATAACAATTCATTTGTAACAAGTCATAGCATCAAGGAGTGATCAATGCGAATACTTGTCAATGTGCATTCATGCCCATTCGCATAGTCGACAACGGTTTTACAGCTGAATGCACATAGACAAAAGAATTTGTATTGATCGCTACTTGGTCCTATGGCGGGCATGAATGGCTATTTATCAGGAAGTGACTTTCTAGAAATTGACACAAATTTGACCCTGACATGGTGACACTTAAGACGCCCTAAATAAAAAAATACCAGACCAAAATACTGTTCTTGGTATCAAATTTCCTTTCAAAAGATTATCTATCAAGTGAACCTAGTCTGTACGTTTCTTCATAATGGCAAGTTTCCCGTTCCATTATTTCTGGGCCACCCTGTATAGTCTCAAGCCCTGCTGTATCAAAATGGTACTTACAGTTTGAGTAGATGTCACATTCTCCGCTGCTGTGTTTGGATCTCCCCATTGGAGCCGCTTGGTGTTGCCATGGTTATCGTACTGCGGCGCACCTTGACCTTTACCCCACGGATTGTAGACTCCATCCTGCAAATCAATAACCAATGCTAGAAATTAACTTTTTTTTCTTAAAACCCATTCCCTTTGAGATTCCCCATAGACTTTTTACATGGCCCACCCGGTTTCCGTAATTAGCAGTTAATGAGTTAAGTGCATGGTCCAAAACCAAAATGTGAGACGGTCTGTCATATTGTTGCCTATATTTGTGGCCCAGGGGCAGTAGGCTCTGCAATATGTGACTGGCTGTGATAGCAAAACCCTGGACTTGAGGGTAAAAATCAAAATGTAGATTTTCATACCATATTAAAAAGGCCTCGATCATCACAAGCTTTCATTTCATGCTTCGTTCTAACTAACAAATTGGTCAATAATTGGCAAAGATACGATTGTTTCAATTTTTACAATCATAAGTCTTTTACACACATTATGTGAACTTAAAATGCCAATTTCTTCAAAACATGAATTACCGACAAGTGCTGGGTTTTGCTATAGCCGGTCACATATTTCCTAGGCTGCTCTTTATCTAAAATGGCATTTCTTTATTGGGAGTGTTTAAAAATACCAAACATTTAGACTGAAAGTAATTTAATACAGACACTGAAAACAAGTACTTTATAATTTAATTTACAGTTAATTGCATGTTACTAATTCAATGAATCAATATATAAATGTATATTCATGGCTAAATAATTTAGTGCGTTTCTTCAAATAGGTTTACTAAATGAATTGTACTTACCTTTCCATCCTTTGGCACTGAAGAAAGTGAAAAGGCAACAAAGAGAAAACAAATATGTAAATTATAAAAACTGAACATACAAAGTATCAATATAGCACAAAAGAAGATATATATTGTATCTTTCATACATCCTTGGAGAACATTTGAGTTTGATAAACACAACAAATACACTTTTATAAGATCCTAGAAAAAGTAACTACTTTTATATCTATAAACAAGTGGTCCGACTCATGGAGGGGGGGGGGGGGGGGGGGGCATGCTCTTCCCATGTATTTTCCCCCCAAATTGTTTACCCTTCAATTTTGTAATGTTTTCTATCCAATTAATAAGCTCAAACATTTTAAAGATTGATACTGAACAATAACACAATAATTTTATATTAATATGCAACTCATTTTTTGTTTACCTTTTAATGAATTTTTGATAATAATTATGTACAATATAACTTGAATTTACTTGAATTTATTCATGAATTGTTTATCCTTTGTAAATGGTACATGATTCAGCCGATTTGCTGTACGTAGTGTGCAATATTTTTAAATATCATAATAAATAAATAAATAATAAATAAATAAACAAATCCATGAAAATATTTAACTAATACATTAAAATACATACAAAATACTTCTATGATAACAAGATGAAAACATAATACTTACAGAGTTTCTTCATATAAGGTTTATCCTGAATATCCTTCAGTTCTAGTGGATCTTTGGCAAGTGTTCGGGCTCTTCCTGTGATTAAGTTTCCTGGTTTAAAAAAAAAAAATTAAATCAACGTTTCATACATTTTTCAACAAGGACAAGTTAATGTTCACACAATATGAATGTTAAATTTTAGTTACACATCTTTTGAACTATTGGTAGAAGAAAATAATGAACCTTTGGTCAAGATTCATTCAACATTAACTTTCTTCAAGTTTTTTTCAACAAAAAAATAGAAACATTTTTAGTTAGTGCATGTGTGCATGCAAATGATAAAGAATATTATTTAACATTCAGATAAATTTGAAAGATCAAAAGGTTTAATAAACAAAAACAAATTAAAAGATTACAAATATAGAAAAACTGACAAAAATAATAAAGAAATACAACAACAACTGCATTTTAAACAAATAACAAAAGAAAGGAAGTCACTGCATGCAGACCTCTACAGAAAGGTTCTCTAAAAAATACAATTAATTGCTTTTCTCTGCAGGTTATCACATTTGGAAGCCACAATGGGCAATAAGGCTGCTATAGACAGGTGGCCACTAAAGAAAGGTTTGACTGTATCGTCAAATCTGTGTATAGACAGTGACCACCTATGGGAAATAAAAAAGTGGTCAATATGATATAGACAAAATATGGTCAATGCAAAGATTTCTTGACAGGTTCCATAACATGATTTTTCTCTGCAAGTGATCACTTTCAGTGGCCACAATAGGCAGGTTGACTGCTATAGACAGGTTACCACTATAGGCAGGCTGGCTGTTATAAAATTAAAAAGGTGACCACTATAGCAGGATTACATGACTGCAATTACAAGTTACCACGCTCTACCACTATCTTGTAATATCCATCTCAGGGCCAGATGAAGCCAGGGTATTACATAATACAAACCGCAATCAATATTTTTTCCAGCAGACATAGTTTCCATTGTGTTGATCTGTGTTTACTAAACCACCATATTGATTTTTTACTCCCTTTTTTTTAGACTAAGAAAGGGAGTGAGGAAATAATTAATGGACACATACTATCTTTAGAGGGAATCGGGTCTGCAGGATCATGATTGAGCTACTGTCCATAAGTAATTCTGACACCTAGCTAGCTTATAATGGAAATGGCAAATCTAGAACTTTGTGAAAAGAATTAATTTTGATACTTAAATTATGTTTTAATGGAGTTTTTTATCATCGTAATGGGTTTTGTTATTGTTATTGTTTAATATGTTACAAGAATGTCAGTATCCAATTCATCAAAAGAATTCAATAATTATCCACTTTCCAACTCGAAGGAAAAAAATGACTGTGCACCATAAGAAGCTGAAGCAATTTACATAAAGGCATTTTGAAATTTAAAAAAGCAACACTCAATCCTTATATAGTGGAACTTAATTTCAACAGGACCATGAAAATCATTTTTATTATTATATCAGGGTTACGAACAAAGGAATGTTTAAAGAGCTTGGACAAAAAAATGTACCCGTTTTAAGAGGGTTTTAGAAGTTAGAACATGATGCACAGCTAAAGATTTGAATGAATTAGTATGATATATTCTAGTTTGTACCTGAGTCTGTCTTGATTGGGGCTCCAGCTCCTGACTTTCCATACGGGTCATACTCCCACTGCAAATAATAATAATAATAATAATAATAATAATAATAATAAAAAATAATAAAAATAATAATAATAATCATAATAATAATAATAATATGAACATTTATATAGCGCAGCTACTATAAATATATCCTCTACTGTGCTTAAATATACCCATGGTCATCAGGTACTTTTCAAACCTACACAATGATTATTGCACACTTTCTCAACTCCCCAGGGAGCATATAAATCAAAACAGTTCCATACACAAACATGTAAGAGTCATTATTAAAAAAAAAAAATTCACTTAACTTTTATTTTAATAATTCATGCCTAGAAAACTTCAGAAATATGTAAAAACATTTTTATTTACCCAAGTCATTATAATTTATACATCATTTTTTTTACCCAAGTCATTATAATTTATACACCATATTCATTAATGAAAATGATAAATTCTAGAGTGAGATTTGTATCTTTTGTTTATGGATAGCGTGCATCGAGTGATGATATAAGTGCGCTTCATATACAGACATGAAAAGTACTTTTTATAAAAAACACTGAAAAACTTTTGAGAACTACTGCGAGGGAGCGAAGCGACCGAGCGGGGGGAGGGCATAGGGAGATTTTTCAATTTTGGGGTTCAGAATCGTGCAATCTGGTGCATTCTGTGGTGAGATTTTTAACCCTATTAATAAGAATCTGGAGTAAGAGGATTCCATTTAGCATAACACATACCAAAACAGGCTCTGGGTAAACATTTTTATCATTACCAGCAAGCAGAGAGGATTATTTAAAAATAAAAATAAAATTGTCATGCCTGTATATAAGTATGTAATTGCATAAATAATACAAATTAATTTTTTGTGAAAGCAAACCTCCAGAATATACATTATGAAGTGATACATGAATGACAATTTTATGTTTTATTTTATGGAAACTTTTTTTGATAGGGCAACTTGTAAAATAATTTCCACTCAACTTTCGCTGGCCAAAAAAAAACACATTTTACTAGCCTTAAAGTGAATCATGTAAAGTGTCCAAATCCACGAAAATTACTTGGAGCTTCCTCGTTTCTCTTCTACCGTGTTGTTTAGCTTATGGTAAGAGAGGAATAAAATAGGGTTCGATTTTTTCAAATGTCCCTTTAGTATGAAGATAATTATCATTTAAATCTTTTATTTCTAAAGCGTTAATCAACGTCTTAGGTGACCTTTGACCTTGTCGTGCCTGCTATATTGTGTCCGATCCCCGCCCGGCTATATTGCATACAGCTACTTAGTCATAGACGTACGTTCGTAGAGAGCCGGTACGTACGTAATACGTGTATACGATACGCGTACAGCTACAGCGGTAGTAGTGAGCGAAGTACTGTGCATATTTGCATTGTGTACTAAATACCACTAGCAAATTTGTTGAAGAAACCGTTTGAGAATCTACAAATAAAATGCGAATGAGAATGCGGCCTGGGAGGAGATCTAGAGGTTCATCAAGAAGAAAAAACAACAATTTGGTTGATAATTGAGATGCATGCAGAGCTGAGTCTGAGAAGCTGCAGGTGATCGAAGAGACGACACGCACGGTCATGCACCGCGGCCGGGACAGCTCAGCGCCGATCGAAGCCCCGTCTAAGGTACGTCCTCCCAAGTCAAGAGCCCAATTACAGAATCAGCAATTCAAGTTTGAGTGTAGATCGACAAATCTATCGCTTTCATGGTCTCTTTGACATTATTATTGTCTTTTTCACTGTGAAAATGACAATGATAATCATGTCAAAGAGGCCATGAAAGCAATAGATTTGCCGATCTAGTTATGTTGATATCTCTTTTGTTATGACTTACGATTATGAAATGATGGGCCTTCTCAAATTTGTTATAGAATGGGTAATCCGTTTTTTGTGTTTTTTTATCGATGCTCATTTTTGATAATGTTAGGTCTATGGTCTGGAATGCACTGTGTCTGTGTAGTACTCGGTCTAACTCAAAAGACAAAAGTGAAATGTTGCAAAATAAAAAAATTATTGTCATTGTGAATTGTGGTGGTCAGGTGGTGCATTGGGTGGATTGATCCACCTCCCAATTTCAAATTTTTACTGGTCCGAGATGATACTTTAGCGGTCTTGACCTCGTAAAGTACGAAGAACCGTGGTCTCGGCCTCGAAAATGTCGAAAATTTTAAACCAATACTAAATCATACTCTCGGCTTCGGAAATGTTGTACGACTACGTCAAATATGTCAAACTTTCTGTACCGGCCCGCCGCCCATGTTGTTGCCGTACAAAGCCGCATAGCTCTGCTCCCTTGTGTGACCCACCTCACCCCCCCCCCCCCCCCCCCTCCGCCTCCATGGAAAATTCCGGCTAATCTGCAAATCTCTTACTTCAGGACAAGTTTTTTTCATTAGTCTAATGATTAGATATTAGGCTTGGCAATCAAAAACCTTGGATGATCAGTGTTTTCTTTTTGTCTTACATAAGGCAATTGACTTTCCATACCAATTGCCATCATTAAGCAACTTTTTGATTTTTATCCTCATTTTATAGCATTGGATGTGGCTGTTCTCTTCGACATTATACATAGAGGATTTCCGAGTACCGATAGAATGGACGTGCAATCTGCATGCTGACACGACTCACACGATTTGTGCTGGAGGTGACCCCGATTGACTTATGGTTAAGGTAATTCATTGAGAACCTTTTTCTTGGACTGTGGACAGAGATAAATGATAGATCTGTGTTCTGAAACTAGAATTTCATCTTCAAATTAGCAGGCAAAATCAATGAGAGTTTATTTTGGCATACCATTGTGTGTCAATTGCTATACTTGCACAAAGTGATCTCACTGGGATTCGAAACTGGGAAAACAACAGATAAATGTCAGAGGAGGAAAGAATGTGCATTGAGCGCATATTTTGAAAACTTATCATGGGCTTGATTGTTATGTTATATAACAGAAAATCTCAATAAACAAGGGCCGACATTACTGGACATGAGAAAAGATTCACAATGCATTGTAGAATTTGCATTCCCTTACACCATTTTCAGAATGATGAAAATTATTTTAGCATGATTTTATTTTGTATCTCTGCAATATTTTCAGAATGTGGACCTTAGATTTATTATTTTGCTTATTAGAGACAAATGCATTAGGCATACTGTATACTGTATACCGATTGAAAAACAGATGAAAACTGCTACTGAAAAATTGACAATGGAATAAAATTAGAGTCAATAATTATAGTGTAGCTTCGATCCTAACAGCTGAATAACAAACTGAAGGGAAAATAACAAATTTGGTCCATGTTGATTAGAAATCAAATCCTATTTTTACTACATGAATACATGTTTGTGGTTCATTTTGTGCAATAAGTGCACATGACTTACACATTACTATTTATCTGATTGCATTCCTTTTTTCACAAATCTCACCCTCTCTATAGATTTCTTCAAGACCCATCAAGATTCTACACACCCACTATACCACACCACCCAGAACAAATAACCAGGCCGCCAACACCCAAGTTCTCGCAGACCCTTCAGTCGCCATGCTCATACCCTGCGGGAAACGGACCCACAACGTCCATTAGCAAGGAACTAAGCTAGCAGGTTTTTGCAAACGGGGAATCCTGCAGTTCGTGTGCAAAATCAAGAACTTCCTACAGTAACAGCGGGCCGACCGTTCTTGGGTTTAAATCTGCGACACACTTTGGTCAGAATTATTCCGGTTATTATGCGACGGCACAATACAGCTCTATGGTCAACCAATCAACATGCTTGTAGCGAGGTAAACATTCAGCACATTGCTATCATGTGTAGTACATAGACAATTAGTTGGCGTGTTAACAATACAAGCCAGCCATGCGTTGTCTATACATTGCTTGTGACAACGAGATGTGACGTCATGCAGTCTACGAATGTACGTCCGCCTTCACCAAATTAGCGAAACTGCTTGTCAACGAAAGTTATTTGAGCGCGGTGAACGGGGCAATAGATCGCTCCCTGCGTCGTTGAAAGCTCTGTACGTCGCTGAGCGAAAACACCATAATATTGGAGCAGGACTTCTAGCGTATGAGACATGTTAGATGTGGACGTCGACCGTGGGAAGTGGCAGGGATGTTCGGCCAGTGATTGCCCACAGATCCCTCACCATGCTGATGCCAAATTAACCCGTTCCCTACGAGTTTATGAAATCCCCATAGACTTTGTACACAACCCACTTGGTTCCTGTGGTCAAGGGGTTAAGGCCCTACCGATAAGGCCTTCAAATTGATATATAGCATAAACAGTTCATTTCTCAAATACAACTCTTTAGCATGGAATTATTCACGCACACATTTTGGCAAAAATTAACAAAACCTTATTATAACAAGCACCTCGGGCACAATTGGATTGAATACCTTATGTCGGGTATCTTGTGTCTGGGCTTAAAAATAATAAAATACAAAGATCCTTGACGTGTAAAATTATCATCGCTGTATCCGGTACTTCTTGTTAGGAGGTTCCACTGTATCAACAAAGATAAGTTTTGTTGCGGGAAGTAACAATGACCGAATAGTGCTCATAGCAACAATCTGTTATCTTTTTCAAATTCAATCAAAATAAATTTGATAATATATCTTTCATGTCTTCCCTATTACATGTGATAAAGGTAATTATGATTTAATGAAAAAGAATGTTTTTAATTTGTAGTTCAAATCAGTGGGCAGTACGGTACCTCGTTATAAGCGAGCTAAACGGGGTTTCCCTGTATAGTGTATGACATAAATTTATCATTTTTTAAAACTCAAACAAACCATTGTTTTTCTCAGATGAAATACTAATAAATAATATGATTCAGAATAATTGTACAAGGTTATTGATATAATGTATGATTGAAGTTGCTAATAACACCCATGAAGAAATGTGAGTGTGTATCACTATGCCAATTGTCCTTTTAACCCTCCTTTTGCTTGGATTCACAGAGGCTTCCCCTATTATGTGCAGGGTATTGAAGGGTCGGCCAACTCAATTGTATTTGTCATAGATCAGGATCAACCAAATGGCTAGGTGGACAATGTATGAGACACAATTATGCACAATGATCTGATATTTATTCTTTGTGTAATGTAGCTTTGTTTATTTTATAGTGATTTAGTTTTGTAAATTTTGTTGTTCCAATTCATTCAAATTCGAATGTAACAATTGCTATATTGTATTGTTTATACTATGTATGTTTTGATGTTCAATGTACACTGATCCTTTCAGCACTGCTGCTGATCAGTTTGAAATGTATACCAAAATAAATAAATAAATAAATAAATAAATAAATTCACAGAGACACTACATGATCTGCACACATCCAAAAGTTGAATCAATCACCCAGTATTTCATTTTTTGTAACAGTTGCTTCTGCATTTATTGAAAAATTAAATACAAAGTATCCAAATAACAATAATTGCATATTGTTATATAATTGATTTTCATAAAATGTGAAAATGCTGTGTAAATACACAAGTTATTCAACCATTTGCATTGCTTCAAATTTCAGGAATGTAAATCCTACTTCAAAAAAGTACAATTTACCAGCATACACAAACAGGCGATTTTGTTAGTTTGAAATGTAAAAAATGCACACATAGTACCAGGTAAAGGGGGAAAACGGTTAGAAGCATGAAAATGTACAGTCAAACCTGTGTACCATGACTGCCAATCAAAGTGGCCACTGTAGAAAGGTGATCACTATAGACAGGTTCCATTACATTCCTTTTCTCTGCAAGGGATCATGTTTGGTGGCCATTATAGGCAGGTTTGCTGCTATAAAAAGGTGGCTGCTATAACAGGTTTGACTGTACTTGAATGTAAATGTGGGCTCTGTGTAGTGATGTATCCGCAGAGTATGTGTGAGTGTGGGTGTGTGTGTGTGTGTGCGCATGTTAGATACTAACACAAAACAGACTTGTAGTTATTTGCAACTGGTTGACATAAAAGATAAATAATGTGCTCACACTGTCTGAAAATCTATATTTTTCATTCACTGTGTTATTAAAAAATAAGGAGTACATGGGGAGCAACCTCTACATGCAGTGATGTTGCCTGGGGGCGCATCCCCCCTAATAATTTGCCATAAAAATACAAAACATCACATGAATAGATTGGGGGTATGACAGGGTGAAGGGTGGGGGATATCTCTCCTTTGCATAACTAGCATACTTCTAAAGATATACATACAAATAATCTACCCACATACCCTCCCCAAATGTCGCCTATATATAGACATGCATATAAACATCACAGGAATAGATTGGGGGTATGACAGGGTGAATGGTGGGGGATATCTATCCTTTGCACAACTAGCATACTTCCGAGGTGATACATACAAAAAGTCTACCCACATACCCTACCCAAATGTAGCCTATATATTATAGACATGCATGTAGGGTGTATGCCTGTTTCTATAATGGTTTCAATCATGTGGTCCCGAGGTCATGCTTTCTTGAATTCTAGTATATTCCAAGGTAAGGAACACACTGCACATTTTTTCGAGTGAAAAGTTGCAAAAGCTCCCTACTGTGGGAGGGTCGATAGTTCGATACCCCTCCCACACCATCCACCATCCCTGCTCCCTTCCACGACCCCACCCCCACTTTTCAAAATAGTCATGCCACTGCAAGAAAGCCAATAATGTATTATACAGGGGGAACATTCTGTAGAAAAAAATATACGGTGTGCCCCCTTTCAGTCTGACCCGCTATTCCATTGTCTCCATGAAAAATGAATACACAATATGGCGGATGTTGCCTACTATATGAGAGAGGGAGAGTGAGTAGTTATATAAGAAAATTTGAAAGAGAACAATGGAAATTCAGAATATGCGTACGTGGAGTTGCTTTTATTTGGTAGCTACGATAGCTGTAGTTATTACGTTAACGCCCAGGCCACCCGGCGGGCGCGCAACGGGCAACGCGATCACGGGCTGAACCTCCCAGATAGACACGGCAGCGCAATTCAACGAGTCGATGTACCCGCGACTGTTGAGCTGAGCCGATGTGTACATGTACGGGTGCGCATATCAACGGCCGCGGACCATCATTCCTGTGACAAATTTACGGTAAGCCATCAGTTTTCGGTGATAAAATATGAAATCAATATTCCCTTTTTTCACGAGGTAAACGGTTTTCGTTTTCTTTCAAACTTTCACAAATCTTTCAATTGTATTTTACAATGATATTGATATAGGATTGAAGTCTCAAATGTCATTTTGTGCAATATCTGACACTTTACCTGAATCACTTTAACATTTCTTTTCATTTGTAAAGTATAAACTGATTACCACTGAAAATCTTACTCCTTTTATCAAGCAAAATTGCAATTATGGGTGATGCTTGAAGTAAAAGGAAACAAGATGTTATATATATAGTTCTGTCATTGTTGGTTCAAAAATCTAATTGTCTAATCAGCAATGAACTTCTATAACATGGTACGTACTGGCCCTGACATCAATAATTACTCACAAAAATCAAAAAGAAAATACAAAATTGTATTCTGAGTCTATATACTTACAGTTCTCCTTTCTTCTTCCTTTTCTAAATGTCTGTCCACTTCTTTTCGTGTTCTTTTCTCCAGTGCCATGTTACCTGCGCGAATAAATACAAGTATAATCCTGTTATTAGCAACATACTGTACATGACACATTTGGTAGCTTTAATAGTTTGGAGAACAATTCATCTCAGATTAACATTTAATTTGTTTTAATTTTTGTGCAAGTACAATACATGGAGGGAAACTTTACAAATTATGGTTCACATTCTAAAAATATATACAATACAGTAGTCATGATTGCACGATCTATTTTTTTATTACAGCATTGTCCTAACTCTCAAGCTACAGTCAAACCCATCTTACTGGCTACCTTACTATAGCAGCCAACCTGCCTATAGTGGCCACCAGACATAATCCTTAGCAGAGAAAAACAATGTTATGGAACCTATCTATAGAGGTCACCTGTCTACAGTTGCCACTTTTCTTGTTTCCCTTATTAAAGTGCATCACTGTTCACAGATTTGACTGCATTTACAAAGCACACACACATACAAATCCTTAATATTATAATAATACTTACAAGCGCTAAGAGGCTTTTTGCAATATCCCCATAACAAATGTTTATTTTTATTATTATTATTCTTTTAAATAGACAATAATAAATAATACACTCAGCTAACATATATGTGATGATAATATAAAATGCATCATGCTCACCTAATTCTTTGTTAAGTTTGTTGCCGACATCGTTCGCGTTCGCGTAGCGGGTCTTGTTCTCTATCCCTCTTCTGAGGCCGACGCCGTCCCTGAAGCGAATGTCGTTGTTGGCTCTCAGGCTCGTCACCAATTTGCCAGAGTCTGTACGTAGGGGCGCACCGTGACCAGGCTTTCCAAAGTTTGGAAAATATAGCTGCAAAAGGGAATTAAAAAGAGGACTTGTAATGTAAGAAACATTAATTCCTTTGATTTTGGCTATATACAAAAGTCTGGAAACTGTAGCCACCACAAGGAACTTAACGGAGATAGGGTCTTAATTGTCAACCATAATAAATAAATAAATTCCTGGGATTGTAGCAATTCTCCTTTAATTTTGGGTATTTATCAAGTTTACGATCATGTGCGTACAACATACTGCATACAAGTGGGTTTATTGAAGCGGCAACCGTGAACAAAATGAACTAGAATCAGTCAAAATATAAATAGAATTCCTGCGATTGTGGCTAATTCTCATTTCAATATTATCCATATCAAGTCTGGACCCATCATTTAAACAAAATGTTTATTAAATGTTAAAAAAAGGTGTTTTCCCTTACCAGTTGTGGTCCATTATTGAGCTGCTCAACGTCCACAGCTTTGGTCCTGTAGGCCTCCTGCTCCCCCCGGGGGGCTCCACCTCCTGTGCGCCCAAACGGCTTGTAGTCTTTCAGCATCTGGAGATCCTGCATGAAAATTAATAATAACAAGGATTATGATATTGAGAATGAGGATGATGATGATGAGGGGGATAAGGATGATGATAAAGATGATGAAGATGATGATGATGATGATGATGATGATGATGATGATGATGATGATGATGATGATGATGATGATGATGATGATGATGAAGATGAAGATGAAGATGAAGATGAAGATGAAGGTGATGGTGAGGAGGATAAGGAGGATAAGTAGGATGAACATGATGAAGATGAAGATGCTGATGCTGATGCTGATGCTGATGCTGATGCTGATGCTGATGCTGATGCTGATGCCGATGATGATGATGATGATGGTGGTGGTGGTGGTGGTGATGATGATGATGATGATGATGATGATGATGATGATGATGATGATGATGATGATGATGATGATGATGATGATGATGATGATGATGATGATGATGATGATGATGATGATGATGATGATGATGATGATGATGATGATGATGATGATGATGATGATGATGACGACGACAGTGATGGTATTAATTTAATAATATTCTTATAAATGAAAAGTAATATTTTTAGTAGTCCATTCGGACCGTTCCACCAACAAGTTCAAAAGTTAGGTTCCGTAATTTTTGGTGATAAATTGCATTGTTTATGATTTACACACCCTTTGCAGAGTATTGGGCATGATTTAATATCAACGGTACCAAAACATACAAGCCTGTGCTGTTCTTTTGGTGGTGTTCCCCTTTAAACAGTACTTTATAACTTTATTTTGTTTTAACAACTAATTTACCTTTTTCTTTGCCTCAACTTCTGATTTCTTCTGTTTGTCTTTGGTCTGCTTGAACTGTGCCTGGTCCCACTGTGCTTCCCTGTTCTCCCGAGCCTTCTTCCTGTCTTCCGCCGAGCTGCACATAATTTACAAAATGCAAAAGTGTCACAAATAATGCAGAGCTCAATATATTCGTCTTCGGGGGGGGGGGGGGGGGGGGGGGGGGCCACTCTTCTTTTAGAACTCTTACCCAGGGCTCCACACTTCCTTTTTTTTGCAGTGGCCCGGTCGGGCTAGTGAAATAATTTCTTCCCCTTTTCTGGTGGCCCGAAAGAAAAATTAACTGGCCCGGAAATTTTATTTCATGAGTAAACTTTTTACTATATATTCAAAATATCACTCTTTCTTGATCAAACCTGCGATTATAGATGGAAGGAAACAAGATTTTTCTAATATTGTCATTGTCAGGTTGAAAATGTCTAGCTTGCCCGATCGCTGATCGGGCCACCAAATTATGACTTTTAAATACATTTTTGCTGGCCCAAAGTGCAATTTCACTGGCCCCGGGCCAGCGGGCCAGTGCGAGTGTCGAGCCCTGTTTTACCCCCTTACGTTTTATATTCGTTTGGCAAATTAAGTATGGGGGGGGGAATTTTCTGGTTTTGATTGCCCACATTTTGTTTACTAGCCCCCTAAAAATAATGATAGTTCAATAACAATAAAACACAAATTTAAAATTGCAAATAAGCATTGATCATGATCAGTGGGTGCTGCACTCTGCAATAACCATTCAATTTTAAAAGATCAGCAAACATCAGTATGATAGAAAAAAAGAAAAAAAACATATATACCAAATTATTGGGAGCAAAGATTTTCCCCTTGATTGTTTTTGCCAAATTACTTGTGTGTGTGGGGGGGGGGGGGGCTGGAGGGGGCTCATATCACCCGGTGCCCACCATAGCTAAGCCAGTGACGAGTTTTTACTGTAGTACTAGTAAATAGACTTACCTTCTGTCCTCATTCCAGAAGGGTGTTTTTCTCCGAGGTGCGGAGAGGGGCTGGCTTGTAGTTATTGCAACATCGAGTTCATCTGAACCATACTGGACTCCATTCTTTGCTATTACGTTTGGTCGACCTGCAAGATTTGAAATGTAAATCTTGATTAAAGGGATCGAGTAACTTTGTTGACATGTGCAAACAGTGATGAGTGGTTGATACAATGTATATTGTTGTTATCTGATATGTCCACTGGGTGTTGTGTGACAATTTCAAGTTAAATGGACGTTATATATTGGCAGAGTAATGAGCAAAAATGCAAAGTGATATTCAATAACTCATTGCACTCACTTTGTACACGGTTTTCGCGGTCCAGCGGATCAATTAATTAACATATGAACACTTCAATCATAAATATCTTTTTAACGAAAGGGAAATTTGAAAAACAGCACCTGTCCCATGCTTTTATTGTTAATACAAATACAACAAGGTATGAGGAAACCGCTAGAATTACAATTGGATTTTGAGGATTTGGACAATGTTACTGTCCCTTTAAACGCTGTTATAACATGGAATGCATCTACCAAGATTCGCTTTGGCAAATGTGCACTTTAAGGGGATATATCTTTTGTTATCGCTAGCTTCAATTTGTCCAGGGTTAGCAAGAGTTTGGGTTGGGTTTAGGTGTTTTTTTGTATTAGATGAACATTGATAAAACCCTAACCCCAACAATGCAATATCAATTTCTTTTAAGTCCTTCTAACTTTTCCTTGTGAAAAAAAATAAATCAAATTTTCAATGGCATTTAATAAACAAGTCAGTGTTGACAAGTTACGACCCAACATGACTGAAATGGATAGTCTGCTTTTAATTGCCACACACAAATATAAATAAAAACAACATTACTATTAATGAAAGAAAAGTTATAAGTTATATTGTGCATCTCATATTCCTTGTAATGTTTGTTCAGTACATTGCAGACATATGATATATGGGATATCGTGGGAGTATAGTATGTGTACTATGAACCCACTTTTATACTTTTAAACCCACTTTTAAACTTTCGTATAAACGCTTGTTGCTTAGTAAATATTCTGTGCAATCATGAATTTCGTATATTTTACATTTTGCTGTATTTATATTTTTAATTTCTTACAATCAGCACGTCAGGTTTTGTGTTTGTGAATGTGTTGTGTGTGTGTGTGTGTGTGTGTGAGTATGTGTGAGTATCATGCTTGAATATGGATATTTTATAACGTGCATTACATTATTATATACCCCATCAAGACAAGGGGCTTCAATTATTGTATATTTATCTAGATGTATTGTTTGTATACAGTGTACGTTACTTTGCTTTACTGGGGTCGGTTTTTACATAAGGCAATTACAGCCTTTCTACTGACTCCTTACACTTTATAATTTTGTCTGTATTTTGTATACTTTGTATTTAACTTGTATTCCTTGATTTTCTTTTGTTCTTACCTTGTCAATTTGTTGTTTTATGAAGTGTTAAATAAACTGAACTTGAACTTGAACTTGGTTGAGACCCGATGTGATGTTGTACTTGTAGGATCATAGAAGATGAATGTTTATGAACCCATGAAAGTTTCAAGCATTTCAATCATAAGAACTTTGAAACTCATGTTTGATTTTAAAAATATTGACAATCACTAGAATTTAATGATATCAACAGAAAATCTACATTTATAAATCTGTATCTCTTTTTACCATAATACGAGCAAGATTGTAAGTCTTGTTATCATGTTTGCAAAAATGTGCTGTGCAGTACATGTACATTGATCACGTTATGAGGGAAGTTGAAAGTGCAAAATGCACCGTTGTTATAATGTGCTGCGTTAATTATTTTGGGGGGCAAATTAAGTAATTAACACATGAATACAAGCTAGTATGCATTCAAGGCCAAATAAAGCATTATGCATCACTGCTTTCAACTCAGTACTACACCTCACCATTTTGCATTTTGCACATGAATGCATGTTGTTTATTTTGTCCCATATATATTCATTATGTACTGCACTGCAGTCCATATTTATAATTAAATATCATAATCCGTTGATATTTCAAATTAAAAAAAACTTTGTATCAATTATAATAAAATGTACACAAAATGCAGGCAAATATTTGGCACTAGTCTATAGCCCACTTTTTATACACTACTTCACAAAAAAATGAATTAACTTGATCAGTATTATTTTCTCCCAATTGTAACCCAACCCTAACTTTAGCTGTATACATATAACCCTGTTCAACCCTATAACCTAGGTTAGAGCATGGACCCTAGTAGGGTCCATGATTAGAGTATAGGGTTAATTTAGAGTATTTGTGACCAATTCTACAGCATACGTAGTACACCAAACTTCACTTGCGCCCGATATGTAAATTACTTACCTTTAACGAAGTGCTGCCCTTTCTTGAATGAAACAGATGGAACGGCTTTGGGGGATCCTTTAATGGGGTCTCGTCCCTCTGTGAAGTTGCTCGATGGGAAGCCCTTGAATCTGTGCGAGTCATCGAGTCCGTATGAGTTTGACGGGCCGATCATGTTTATGTGATGAAGGTTTCGAGGGGTAACTATTAAAATAAGAACATAAATTAAAGCAAATAAATATATCAAAATTGTAACTTTATGGGTCTAATAATTAACTTAAATATCACAACTGCATGATTTAAGTTGTGTTTTTCCTGTTCTTATTACTGTAATAACCAGCTAGGTTAATTAAAGACAAAGTAACCAACAACATTTTCAAATCAGTTTCACACTTTATTAATATTTTGCAATTTATACATTGTAGCCTACTTTCTATTCATCCTTTTCATTGTTTTGGACTTTTGCCGGTTTTCATAACAAGCCACCAAAATTGTCTTTACATTTTGAATATAACTTAACATGCTTAATTTGATTTAATTTTAAGCAATACAGAAAATGTGTTCATTTAGTTCATCAATGACAATGTGGCATTAATTACTACTACAGTCAAACCTGTCTATAGTGGTCACCCAAGGGAGACAAGAAATGTGGCCACTGTAGACAGGTGACCTCTATAGACAGGTTCAATTACACTGTTTTTCTCTGCAAGGGATCACTTTGAGTGGCCACGATAGACAGGTTGGCTGCTATAGACAGGTGGCCACTAAGTCAGGTTTGACTGTATTACTATATGACCGAGTACTCTACAGAATATTATGTACAAGAAAAGTGTTTACAATTACTTCTACTTCTACTTCTACGTCGATACTCAGCAGGATCCAAAAGTCCGGATATAATGCCGAGGAACGAATAAACAAAACAAAACAAGACAACACAAAACAGAACAATAAACATGTGTGTGACCTCGGACTACATTTCTACATAAATGAAAATGAAGACTATTTAACTTTCAAGAATATCTAGAGACTAGACTAGACATAATTTAGAGTCTAAAAATGAAATACATCTCGAATCACGACATTATACTCACTATCATGCTCAAGCTTCAATGGTCCCTTGTTGGGATCTGTTCTGACTTTTGTCATTTTCCTTTAACTTGTTTCTTGAAAGTGGAAGTCCGACACAAATCCTGCAGAGAAATATTGTATCCAAAAGCAAAACTAAACGTAAAGTCAAACTCAAAGTCCAATTCAACGCGTTAATTCCATATATCCCTTGTCAACTCTTGTTTACAGAGTCTCTAAACGTGTTGAAATGTACACACTTACACACCGAGGACTACAAATAGAAGACTGATAATGCGGTACCCTATCCCTTTCCCCTCGAGTGGAATCCATTGTTCGCTGCTCATTGATTACACCCGTTGCCATGGGCAGTGCAAGTGATTGTGCCTGCGGCGGTCGCGGGCTACCTGTAGCTAGCTGGATGGCCGGGGCGCCGCATCGCTGGGCTAGCGCAGCAGCTGTGCATTCATATTCATGCACGTGGGAAGAAAACTCTTCTTCCGTAAACAAAGTTTTGTCAAGAAGACGTGTTGCCACATTACCACTTATTGACAAAGAGGACGCTAGACTAAATCTTAAAGAGCGCTCGTTGTTCATATTATACCCATCGATTCTTCAATGTTCTTATCTTGTGCATATTTTGTGAAATTAGAGAAGTGTATACAATACAAAGTATAATTTATGTACACATGTGTTTTTTTTTCACAGATGTTGTGCACATTAATCTTGATTCCCCTATTTAATTTTAACATTTAAAATACAGCTATCAAAATGTCCGAATCTTCACCAAACATTTCATGCATGTATACTTTAAATTATTTGATTTAAAAGTAAATAATGCAATATTTAAGCTACATTTTCCCTAGATCAGGTGTATTGACTATGCAAGGCATGTTCATACATTCTTTACTACACAATATTTTTTTCTTCCATATTTGTTTTTCTCATTCATTATCTTGTATTTAGTGTAAAACATTAATTTTGAGGATCCACATTCTACAAGTACAAGCCATGCTTTTTATATTAGTGGATCCCTCAATTTTCACTTGAAATATGAATATACAGCAGCAATATTATTTTCTTCGTGACTTGTTCGCTTATATGACATGATTATTTGGTTGCCAAAAATGGTATTTTTGATTGGCAATGTAAAATAACATGCACTTGTTTCTTATTCAAATTATATATAATTGTATGAAATGTTGTTGTAATTCATTCATTGTAAAATTATGTATTTTGCTAGTTGAAAATGGAAATAAATGGAAATTGAAACTTGAAGTTGGCCTAAAAAACAATTATCTAGTAGATTCAACACCATCTTACTGTCTTTCTTAAACTTATCGGTTTGTACCTAAATGAATCTGTACACAAAGACCATCTGGTCATAAAGACCCCGGTCCCGAAAGGTCCCAAAGGGGTCATGATCGCTCTGAGGTGAAATTTGTACTTATTCGAAAATTTTAAAGCACATTTTTTATCAAATTATAAACTAGTAATACCCGCTAATTTGTAACATAAAAACGGGCTAATTTGCACACAAAAAATAACCCACATTTTTTGCATTTCGAGTCAATACATTTACAACAAATTTTTTTTTTTTTAGAGCTTTCAAGTTAGAAGTACAAACAATGCAATTTCGTAGAACTATTTAACATCTAGATTAGATAATGAGATTTTGATTGGTCAGAGACGTAGCGTGGTCGCTCTGGTCGCACTGGGTATGGGGGCACATCTTTTGTATTTCTTTGTTGTATTTGTTTTCAAAGAATGTTCTCATTGTGTGTTTTATTGTTATTTTCCAAATTATTTGGGACTGGGGGGGGGGGGGGGGGGCTATATGCTACTGGTTGTGGTGTCCATGGATTATGATCCTGAAACAACGTCTCATCTAGCTCTATGATCCCTCTATGATTAATTGATTATATTAAGGATTAAGCGTTTTTCATGGTTGTAGATCGTGCACCGGGGGTGGGGGGGGGGGGGGGGGAAGGGTGGGGGGACACATACCCAGATGTATCGACTGTATTGTAACCCGCCCCCACAAATATGTTGGAGTCAGACCAGACAATGTTTAATGAAATAATATCTCACTCCATTTTACGATAAGATAGTATCACAAACTTTGATTGGAGCGTATAATCATTATAGGTTTAGTGCGATTCAGTTCTGGCTGTTAACTTGATTTCCCTTTCACTTGAATTATGGTCTAGCGCCATCTTATGACCAAAACAAGTTAACAATTCCAGCAAACGTCGATCGATGATCAGTCACTTACATTTTAATTTAGATCGAGAGTCGTTTAAACTATCTAATCGCATGTGTCGTAAATTAAGATTATCATGAACGAGTTAAAGAATAAAGCGACCTATGGGACTTGGTAGGAATTCTGATTTCATATAGCCAAAAGTGCTCTAGCGGATTTGATATGTTTTAAATCGGTTTTAAATATTATGTGAGTATAGGTTGTATAATTGATCAACAAATTTGTCTGAAAGAAATAAAGGAATAATTATCCAAAAACGTTTTAGAATTTTGAGTAACTTGTCTATATCAAATAGATACCCAACATTTTTCAAAGGGTTGTGTAATTCATAAACAAAGCAATTAATTACCACCACTTAATGAACTACTATTATGTCCTGGTTCCGTACGGGCCAAACATTTGCGAGTGCGCCAATGCTATTCACGCGTACGTTTGGAGACAATAGAATCCCTGACGATTCGTTCGCTCTGGACAAAGTAGTCTTCGTACATGCAGACCCATGAACGCATGCTTTAGAATGGTGATGCGTTTTCCAATTATATATTTTTTTCTGGAAACAATAGTTTGTGAACTTGTCGATGGAATGGACTACTAAAGATGTTACCTTTCATTTATAAGAATATTATTTTTGGGTGGTGGTACCCTAGGGATAGTTGAGTTTTGGTAAAGAGAGTACAGTAATTTGTTTTGGTCAAACTGAATTTAGTAACCAAAACATGCACCATTACATTACAAACTAACAGTATAACTCCACCATGCTCGAAAGTAATTTAAAAAAAATACAAATGACTAAGTAAAAAGTCTGTTATCATTAAAAAAGAGCCATTAAATCTCAAGAGGGCACTCTCTCAAAACTCATTGGTTTCATCCATTAACAAAAAAAGCGTGCATGTGATGTTTTGTGGTATAGTGATTCGATAGAGACATAATCAATAACTATTTAAAAACCTCTTTTGTAAATTTTGGAAAAGAGGAAGCATTTTTGTAACGGCTGGTTCAAAATTCTCTAATAATTGTGGGGCCCCACATTTATTACAAATGGTTATGTTTACGGATATTTCAGGCCATTTCTGAACCGATTTTGATCAAATCAAGTTTAGTCTGTCATTGAAATATTGTGCTCTTTCAAATTTGACACAGTTTTTCATTATCTCACAAAAAATTATTTTGTGTAGCGCCCTCTATACAAAAACTCAACTATCCCTGTAAAGTTTATTTTAACCATTTATATTTATAAGCGGGAATTGTAGTATCGAGGGAAGGCTGGGGGTGTTTACCAAATTTAAAAAATGCTCCCCTTCAATTAGACAGTAATAAGCCCACGATACAATCAGTGGCTAGCATGGTCGGACTCATGAAGGGGGGAGGGGGGGGGGGGATGGGGGTACACTTTATGTACTTCTTTTTTCTTCTTCTTTTTTTACAAACGTGTTGTTTTACATAAAAATCAACGTGGCAGTTCTTACCTCACTCATAAGAAGCGCGCAACTCTCACCATTCTGTCAATGCTAAGTCACGCTCTCAAAGAACCTAACATCAAGAACCCACTCAACTGGCAGGGGTTTCATCCATGCAGTCACCGTCTGGAATAGACCGAAAAATCAGTCTATATTCCGAGGGTTAGGACCACTGTGACTGTGTCTTGTTTCATCATCATGTTACACTATATTATTCCCTCTCGCGATTGAGGGGATAGTATGACGTCATAATATTAAAGGACCCCTCCAGAACGAGATGGATTGTTCTGTCTACGTCTGGAATAGCCATACCACGGAATGTAGTTGGAGTTATCCATGACAACGGAGCTCAATCCTTAAAGAGTCGAGTGCAATCAGTGCATTCTGCAGTTAGCATCACGTAGCTAAGGGCTCTCTCTAATAGGGATCTAGTAACTGTGTTGACATGTGCAAAAAGTGATGAGTGGTTGATACAATCTATATTGTTGTTATCTGATATGTCCAATGGGTGTTGTGTGAAAATTTAAAGTTAAATGGACTTTATATGGCCGAGTAATGAACAAAACGCAAGTGATATTCACTAAATCATTGCACTCCCTTTGTACACGGTTTTCGCGGTCCAGTGGATAATTTAACATCTGAACACTTCAATCGTAAATATATTTTTAACGAAAAAGAAATTTGAAAAACCGAAACCGGTCCCATGCTTTTATTGTTAAAAACGAATACAACAAGGTATGAGGGAACCTTTATAATTCCAATTGGATTCTTAGGATTTGGACAATGTTACTAAGTCCCTTTCAGCTGCTGTGAACCATCGATTGGTCCATGAGGATGTCTTATAATAGTGCATTTGATGTATTGTCTATATGAGTTTGACTTCAAGTGTCTCGATCTATAGCGTATTATAACAAAAATAATAACAAAAACTCCTTAACTCTACGCTTCCTCCAAGTAACTCAGTAACCAAGTAACTGAGTAACCAAGTAACCGAGTAACCAAGTAACCAAGTAACCAAGACAACCGAGTAAACATGTAACCAAGTAACCCAGTAAACAAGTAACCAAGAAAACCGAGTAACCATGTAACCAAGTACCAAGTAACCCAGTAAATAAGTAACCATGTAACCAAGTAACCAAGCAACCAAGCAACCAAATACTTGCCCCCATTCCCCCGCCCTCCGGCCGTAGCTAGGCCACATACATCTGCAAAGGTGTCCCTCTTCCGGTGCGAATGCGCATCTCGTGTCGTGATGGTGATGTGAAAGTATAGGGCGCCAGCACTTCAAGTTACTCAGCATACTGTACTATTATTATTTGTGAAGCGGCAACGATTGTTCCGCCCTCCTCCCATTTTATAAAAGCGGAAGGCAGGTAGCCAAATTCATCATTTTATCTTCGAGAACGATAGAAGCTGAACGTGCCCCAAAACAAGTCTGGGGTTAACGTATATATACGTCTGTAAGACTTTCTGTTTTTATATAATAGTTTACTCCTGAATTATTATTCTCTCGCCTGGTATTTGGTAAACGGACACTGAAGATGATTTCTACCTGGACATACCTGTTCCCGCATCGCTACTTCGCGCTCTGACTTAATCAACATTAATCGAACATGATTATAGTACTCTCTTGCATGGTGATCGCGAAAAATATCAATAAAAGTCCCGACGCTCTTGATCAGCGTGCTCGCTCCACGCCGTGGATGCTGCGTACCATCGGATATCGCACATCAGCTCTTGCCGTCAACGCGGAGGTAGTCGACGTCGGCCCATTGAACGAACTAGTTGAGAGAGTGATCCTTCTTTGATTTTCTTTTTCTTTTAAATATTATTTCATATTTTGTTGAACAAGCAAGAGGGACTATCGTCAATCTGAATTCGTGACTTGAAGAACTTTGAGAGATTTTGTATCGTTATTTTCTCTCGATGAGCGACAACAACAGATAATTGGCGATTTTGAAAACATCAAGAAAGTTAATAATTCGATAGTTGGATAAGATTTTTGTCCCGAATAGCTGGGTAGGCTACACAATTCTAGTTCCTTTTCGCTGACGGCCTAAAAAGGTTTACAAATGCACGGACGAATGTGTTTTTCTTTTTCTTTCACGATCAATAGTGGACATTTGAATTAAAGAAGAAAGAAAAACAGAAGGGAAACTTTATTTCAACAGCCACAAACTCGTCACCTTGCATGCAAATTGTCGTCATTCATTATTATCAAACTAGCTCCAAATTCAACAGAAAAACAAACAAAAAACATAGATTCTGTTGTAACCACATAATACTCTGACATCTGAATGACATCGGGGAGCTGCATCTATAACCGCAGACCGCAGCAGTGTGTGGATTCATATTAATATAAGTTTGGCAATTAACCCGTTAACATCGTAGGCAGGAGGTCATCATTATCACCGGACTGTCCGGCACGTTTTGCCCCAGATTTGTCTCATCCCCTCGCCGCCGCCCTGTAGCGATTCGTGTTCGCTTGAAGATGGCCTCGCCACGGATCCTAGGTGGTTTTATTGTCCTCATGCTGTTTCTAGCGGGGATCGTCGGTCGCGCGGAGGCCAAGTGCCCACCTTTCCCGATTGGCTGCTCGGGGCGGGTCAATCCACAGCGGTGGGGTAAACGGTCGTCGACATCGTCGTCGTCGTCGTTGTCCTCTTCATCATCAGATACAGTACTCATTCAACATATCAGGTAGGCATCACAGACACAGCCCGATAATATTGCTCCTTCAAGGCATGGTTTTATTTTTGTATTTATTCATTCATTCATTTATTTGTTAATAATATTGATGTATTTGTTTCATTTATTAAATAATGAATTTATTTATTTTATCTATTTATTCAAATTATAATACAAAGTCAAAACAAACCATAACTATGAACGAAAACACACAAACAGATTATTGTTTAATGCAAGTTGTATTAATGGCACACAACTTTTAAAACAAGGATATTATAATACGTGTGGTTTGCGGTTGCACCATGTATAAGGAGAGGATTGGTGAGTCCCGAGAAGGACTGTTTGGTGTTCTTTCTAGGATAGTCCTAAAAAGGACTGTGATAGTCCTAGAAAGGACTGTTGGTAGTCCTGGAAATGACTGTTGGTATTCTTTCTTGAGCTTGTAGTTCTGATAAGAACTACAGCGCCGGTATAGTTATTACAAGGAGAGGGTTGGTGGTAGGAGGGGATATTATACTTAAAATAATGATGAAATATAGTTACATTGATTCAGTTAACAACCGATGAATATGACACAGGGATTAATAATTCGTAACATAACGATTGGGACGTACATGTATATACATATACACCATCACAGCGATGATGCAAGAAAAATATGAAAATAATAAAGTACTAAACATGATGAATTATGATGCCTTTTTTGGTTATCTCAAGATAATTCACCCACTGTGTCATGGAATTGGAAATAATATAATTTCCTCTCCTTCGCTTACCAACATGATTAGTCCATTTGCTCACAAATACCGTATCACATCTCTTGTGTCTTTAGTTTGAAGCAAATTGACATCGAATTATATTCATTGATACCAATGTGTGGTGACTTTTTTTAATTTCCGCTTGTACGACACAAACATGATAAAAGTACATGCAATCATGGGCGTCAACAGGCGGGGGACGGGGGGGACATGTCCCCCCCACTTTTGAAAGTGGAGGGGATTGTCCCCCCCCCCCCCCCCCCCCACACTTTTTTTCATAAGTGTATATACATTATGTATGTTTGATCCATAGATTTCATAGATTTCACTCTGACATATGTGAAATTTCTGTCTCAGATATGCACCAAATCGCACAATTTCAAGCCAAAAAGTGCAAAAGCTCCCTACCGTGGGAAGGGGACACCCCCTCCAACACCCTCCCCCGCTCGGTCGCTTCGCTCCCTCGCCGATGTCCCCCCCACTTTCGATAAGCTGTTGACGCCCCAGCATGCAATGCACTTGTTTCAGGCCCCAAAACAACAGTATTTTGACATTAAGAAATTTATATCAAATTAACAATTATCGATGTTGATTAATTGTCAAGTGTAACAAGCAAGCACAGCAAAAAAGCGGTTCAAATTGTTAAAACTAATAATTTTAGGCTAAGTAGCGTTTATTAAAATTATCGCGATGAATGCAAACAGAGTTGTTGCATACAAAATAATGAAAGTAAAAATTTAAAAAACTTGAAAAATGGCGGATGCAGTGGAGTATACACATGTATGATAATAGTTACGTTAGTAAAAGTATAGGATCACTTGAAAGTCTGTATTTCATCCGTCAAACTCTGCACAATGACTCGTGTTTAAACTTATTGTATATGCATATCAAATATGCATATATGGTCACGTGGAACACATTGCGAAGGCCAAATATTATATCAAAGGGATCTAGTAAAATTTAACATACCTCATTGTATTCGTATTACCAATAGAAGCATGGAGCAGCTTTTTGGTTTTCTAATGTTCTCTTCCGTTATGAAGATATGTATGATTGAAGTGTTCAGATTTGTAATTATCTACTGGATAATTATAACCGTGTACACAGTCAGAGCAATGAGTTAGCGATTATCACTTCGCATTTTGTTCTCATTACTCGGTCATTCATGTACCGTGGAATTTTCACACATCACTCAGTGGACATAACATATCATGCATAAATACACATTTGATCAAGCAAATTTGCCAGTTTTTAATGCACATGTCAGCAAAGTCACCATGTCCCTTTAAGACACAGTCATGTCAATCGAATCGTGAGTAAACGACTCGCAATTAATGAGTTAAATGAAGTAGACAATGTTATCCATCCGTCAGATTTTGCACACCGACTCGCGTTAAATTACAGCATGCCTATCAATTATGCATAAAGGGTATAGAGTCGCATACATGCAAGGAACACATTGCGACGTCCGTTGAGTATATTTAGACACAATCATGTTATGTCCATCGAATCAACAACAAAAAAAAATCTGTTTTTAGAGGAAGATGAATTCGACAACAATATATACACATCGACTCGCGTTTACTTACTTATTGTTTGCCTATAATTTATGCATACTTATAGGGTATATGAGGGTCACGTATAGAGCACATTGCAATATCCAATCAATTCCAATAATCATATTTAGACACTTGTTAATGTGAATCGAATTGGAAGTAAAAGACTCGATAAATTAAGTAGGCGAGGATGCTATATGTACATCTCTATATAATTGCGCTCTTTATTTCACATTAAAGGGATCCGAGTATAAAATGTGTCTTAATCGATCAGATTAATTTGCCACTAAATGAATATTTGATGCCCCGTTGTTGTTGTTGTTTTACTCTTAATGATATGAGTAAGAATCACGTATTGTTTTTAAAAATGTCTACTTCGTTATGGAGGTGCTTATAATTTGATTCGAAACCAAAATAGCGATGGTTTCCATTCATGGTATTACAAAATTCATCAACAAATAGCGCTGCCTTTTCGTTCATATTATTTGGCCATATAATTATGAAATTCATTAATCATGAAACCAAACGTTACCTTAGTATGGACATGTCACGCACATAAATCTATAAAGTCTTTATTAAACTCTTTGTCATATTTTGCATGTTGCATACAGCTATTAAAAAAATCCCTTTACATATATTTTAGTAGTAAAGTGTAAAGGACATTCGATTGAAGAGTATGTTAGATGTAATTTTACCGATAGACCGTTACCCTTTACTAACCATGCAAACAAGTGAATTATTTATCAAATTTTCTGCTTTCTGCTTCATGCATTTGCTGCAAACCGATCAATATCAGCCATCAATGATCTTACGGGTCGTTGATTAAACGACCACTCATATAAAACTAGTATTGTATAATGACCTAGTCCCACGGCACCGACTTTCCTTCATCTTCCCATCCGTTTGACATCCGGAAGGTACTAGCAGGAAACGAAATGTTGCGGACCAAGTTCGGAATGGACTAGTAGGACACTTTTAATTCGGCTCCGTTTCGCGTGAAACGAAACGTCATGGAACTTCAAAATTTGCTAGACACTGGCCGTTTCGCCACAGTTTTGGTCGGATAGGAATTGGAAGGAGAATCGACGCAGTTGGACTAGGCCATAATAACATAGCTTGGTCAATGTTTTCCGCATAAATGTGGGTTTATTTTCGGGGGAGGGGTCAAATGATTGGGGGCTGGGGGTGGGGGGGGGGGGGGGGGGTGTGCACGTGTCCTCCATGCCTCCTGTATATGTATACGCCACTACAATGAATTGATTCGTAGGAAAGAAGCATGGCATATAGCTCAAGGATATGAGAGAAAAATAAATAAATAAAATAAGAAACAAATGAATGAATAAATTCGATAAATGAATGAATGAATGAATGAATGAATACATTGATGAATAGATAAATTAATAAACCCACGAATAAAGAAATGAATGAATACAAAAGGAATAAAATGCCATCTCCTTCAAGCGGGCAAAACAGGAGACCAAACGAAAGAACTTGTATTTCTGCCATTGAGAAAAAAAGCTTAAAGACATGTACATGTGTGTGTGTTTGTTTGTATGTATATGTGCGTGTGTGAGTGTGTGTGTGTGTGTGTTTGTATGTGTATGCCTGTATGTGTGTGCGTGTGCGCTTATATGTGTGTGTGTGTGTCTGTGTGTGTGACACCAATTAAATGTTGGTTTATCAAAACAAATTATCAAATAAACAAATTACTGACAAACTAATTAGTCATGTTCTTTAATGACGTTACATTCATGTGAGGCTTTAATCCAATACATTACAAACAAACAAAAAATGATACTGATCGAGTGCCATATATATACTGTCTCTTTGTTTGCGGCTACATTTGCCGTATTTTAATTTAGTATCTGAATCGAAGTTATACAACAAGATAAGTAGTCAATTTCAGTATACAATACTATTATATTGAAACCTTATGACTAACTTTGTATACAATTTTGTAACAAACGCTTTCAAATGAAAGTGCAAGGCCAAGATATAAGTTGCGTTCCTGTTAATTTCTTCTTTGACATAATAGAAAAATTATATTACAACTGACAACAGTCTGAGTATATATAGCGTAACATAATTCAACGGACCAACACTATATCTCGATGCTCAAGGCGTTGTATTAATGTTACCGCGGCTGACATTGGATATACACCCACAATCAATAAGCACTTGACGTGCACACTTGCACACACGCGCATACCTTTTAAAGCGAATAATTTCAATTTTCCCTCCTTTTATTGCGTTGTTCTTCCAAAGTGAATTTCCAAAAGATTTTTTTTTCTTTCTAAGACGCAGATCAAACAAGGTGACGTGTCTCTTTTGCCGGCAAAATATAAAATAGATAGAGAGGATAATACAAATCCTGGATTATTTGTTATTAGATTTATGAAACAAAGGAAAGTATAAGACTTCTTGTATCATGTTCATCATTTATCATTGTAACCTTCAAATTTTACCAACTAGATGCATTATACAGTATAGTATCCTTGTGGTTCGTGTAATGTTTTACCGAACTTGATGAGGCCTTTAAAAAGAAAAAAGAATGCACTCAAGAACGCTGACAGCTTCTCAAAATGTGTGTTGGTTTTGGGGCATTGCGAATCGAAGGAGCGAAGCGACGGAGGAGTGGTGTTGGGGGGGGGGGGGGTGGGGGGGGGGGGGGGGTTCGGGAAAGGGAAAAACCCCTCCCACGGTATAAGAGCTTTTGTATTTTTTGAAATGTGTGCAATCTAGTGCAAACATATGAACAAAGTGCGGGTTAGGTTGTTGTAGTTGTTGTTGTGGTTGTTTAATTATGAACCAACACCATTGCAGAAAGAGAAACAATCGATTGTAAGTTACAATCAATTGTAAGTCAGATCATGTGTTCTATAAATGCGCAAATCTGATTGGTTGAAACACGCAATTGTAACTTACAATCGATTTGTATCTCTTTCTGCAACGGGGCCTAAATCTCCCCCACTCTCAAATGTTGGGGGTGGGGGGGGGGGGGGGGAGGGGGGCATGTCCCAGTTCCCCCTTCCTGTTTGCGCCACGGATGTGCTACCTTGTTGAATACACAAAGGAGTGCCTGCTAACGTTGCTTCCCTTTTTTTATTCTTCCCACTGTCTGTGCGCTCAAATCACCGAGAAAAAAACGGGGACAAAATGCAAACAGTGTATCGTCCCCAATAAATAAATAGTGCAAATAATGCAAAGTGACACCTCACTCGCTTCCGTCAAAGTCGCAATTTGTGTTCAATAAGTAGCAATGTAGGTCCGATAGGTAGGTAGGACCCTGGCATAGAGTTGTAGCTTTCTTATATATATATTAATACAACTCTATGGACCCTGGTCCCTGGCTGACTTTAAAGATAATGTACCTGTTTCGCAGACATCATCAAGTTCAGTAAAGTTTAGTGAATCACACGAATAATAAGTACATCCTGCAGTTAGTTAAATTTTGAAAGTTCCTCTTAAACATTTTGAAATAGAATAATGTTACAGCACAAATCAGATTGGGTTACTTTGTTGTGCTTTACTAATGTAAATTTCATATTTTGTTTGTGACTGGACATGAAGAACATGCACGGAATATTTAAAAAAAAAGGACTGCGATTATATTGCTAGACTAATTAAAGCGTCTCTGAGACCGAACGAACATCTAAAAATCTATGTAACATTCCATAATCTTACCTAAACAAAGTGATATTCTTCTCCTAATCTTTTAAGGTAAGCTCTAAAAGTAATATATTTTTCTTAAATTATATACTTGCTTCAGTGTAACTTTATATTTTGAGCCTGCAAAAGAGACACTGCTCCTTTAAATTGCCCCATCTTACATCACAGTACATCGACACTGTCAAGATTCGTTACACAGTATCAGCGTTCGATTACTGTTGGCAAAAGCGACCGGACAGTCTCCACCCCCTCAGTCGGTATAACCCAGTGGAATTGATGTATTGATAAAAAAGAAGAAGAAAGTATTGATAGATAAAGAACCCGGGTGTATGACAGTCCATTTG